>JANAVB010040419.1:11624297-11794208 GCA_029216955.1 Iris pallida | reverse complement strand
AATATATATATGTATATATATATATATATAATATAATATATATATATATATATATATATACATACATAAAAAGGACATATTTACATATATACATCTGCTTCTTCTCCGGAGTAATCCCCCTGGCGATTTCTGTGGAGTTCCTGCCTCTTCTCCGGCATGCCCCCCGGCCGCCCGGGCGTCCAGCTCCGCCTGCCACCCAGGCCGTCCCCCTTCCCCCATCACGTCCCACCCTACGTCCCCGTTACGTCCCCCCCTCCCCCTCCCCCATCCTCAACTATGGCGCCCGTGTCCAGTCGACCGCGGCGATCGCGCCCCCCCCGGCCACACCACCCCTGTCGCCTCCTCCGGAAGTCCCACCCCCTCCGCCTCCTCCGGCTGTCCTCCGACTCTCCCCGGCGTGCTCCCCCGCTTTTCCCGTCGTCACCGTCGCCCTACGACCTCCTCGTCAGTCGACGCCCCGAGCTCCCTCCCGCCGTCCTCCCTACCCTCCCTCCTCGGTGCCCCTCCTCTGGCGTTCCCGGCCTGGACCCCTGACCAACTTTCCCTCGTTGGTCAGGGGGCCGCCCTTCCTCAGCCCCGACGAACTCCCCTCCAGGCTTCTTCCTTCGGGCCCGCTCCGCCAGTATCCTCCCCTTTGGCGTGGCCTCCCCCGGCCACGGTCGAGCGCGGAGCGGCGTCCTCCGCTCCGGGTCAGGCTGGCTTCATCGACCCCCGTGCCATGCTGGCCTCGGGCCCAGCGCCAGACAGGCAGGTCCTGTCGCATCCTTCGGTTCCAATGCTTAGGTACGGGGCCCCATGCATTAACTGCAGCACGTAGTCCAAAGAGCCTGATGGCGTAGCCCTCCCCTCACGCCTAACTTTTCCTATATTGGAGACAGGGTCGGCCCCCCTCGTGCGTAGCTCTACGTTGGGGGAGGCCCGCATATCATGTTCACCACCGTTTACGCTCTTTGGGGGTAGCGTAAACCTTGCCTCCTCGGCATTGGGCACGTGTGCAGGCTTCCACGGTGTGGATCAGCCCGCTTCCACGGTTGCTAGTTTCCTTAGGATTGAGGGCCCCCACAGTGTGGGCCAGCCCTTATCCCCTGTTTTGGGCTGTAGCAAACTCGTTGGCACCCACGTTGTGGGTCTGCCCTCTCTCCCAATTGTGGGATGCGTATTACGCTCACTCGGAGGCTCCCACGTTGTGGGCCAGCCTCCCCCCGCTGTTGCGAGCTTACAAGACCCAGGCGGCTCCCACTCTGCGGGCCAGCCACCCCCCTCCATGCTGACCCCCCTGCGGTGGGCCCCCTTCACCCACTTGTAGGCAGGTCTGTCGCTGGTAGTCCCGTCTTCTCGCCCACTCCCGTCACAGGCGCTCACGCAACCCCAAACACCCTACTCCCACCCCCTGAAGGCGGCCCGGCCCCTACCCGGGTCCCTTCCTACGCCGCAGCCTTACGGCCTGACCGGGCAAAGGTCCTTCCACCCCCTCCCGCGGAGATCGTCCTTCCTGAAATCGTTTTTGCCCCTCCTTCTAACGGATACCCCATCCGCGTCCCCTTCTCCAACGCGGAAATTTCTTCCCTATCCTCCACCTTCCTCAAATCCTTCGTTCTAAAGTTCACCTCCGACTGCCCGAAGATGGCTAGGGTGAAGGAGGCTATCGCTGCCTGGGGTCTCTTGGACACCTACCAGGTCGTCCCTCTCGACCCCAAGCACATGTTCCTGCACCTGTCATCCGATCAGGACTGCAACACGGTATTGGCTAAGGGCCCCACAAAAATCGACTCTCAGATTGCAAAAATCGTCAAATGGTCACCTAAATTCAACCCCGTTGTGGACTCATCGATTGTATCCACATGGGTCACCATCCCCAATCTCTCCCTGGTGTGCTTTCCCGCAGCTGCTCTTAAGTATATAGCCAGTTCGTTCGGGTCCCTGGTCGCCATCGCAGAAGAAACATGTAACCTCTCAAAATGTAACTATGCGAAGATTTGTGTGGAGCTGGACCTCGCCAATGAACCACCTAAAATGATAGAGATAGAGCTCGGTGATCAGACGATCAGACAAACGCTGGAGTACGACAATAACATTATTTATTGCCAATATTGCCAGATGAGCGGTCACTCCTTACCGCGCTGCTTCCGAGTCAACCCGGCTCTCAAGCAACCGGGTACTCGCAAACCCAGAGACCCGATCGCATCCACCACCCCCCACATTCCCATGCCTGACACCTCACCCACTCCTCCCCCCAACGGCACACAAAAATTCTTTCTCTGCAACAATCGAGATCCCTCTCCCCGTCCGTCTCCGCCATCGTCCCCTACAATCCACCAACCATAACCCTCGCTAACTCCTTTGCCATACTTGACACTGATAACTCCCCCGAGAGCCCTTGTGAGGACACCTTCGACCACATATGTTTGGACTCAGCCCACATCTTCCAGACCGAGCCGGATGTCTCATGCATTACCGCGTTAATATCCGACAGCCTCTATACCCCCTCCCCCTCCACCCCCCTTTGCGCCGGCATTGCTGCCATCGAGATCCCCCTTACCACCTCCCTCAAGCTCCTGGGCACCAGCTTCACCCCCACCCCCCAATCTCCCATGGCGGCCACCCACGTGCCCTGCTCGTGGCGGCCCACGACCGTAGCATTAATATCGTCGAGACAGAGTCGTCCACAGCAGACCCGGCCCTCTCTCCCGTCTTTATCGACGCCCCCCTAACCCTTGTTCCCCTCTTACTGGCAGGTTCTGGCAAGCTAAGGCCGCTGGTTTCCTCGATCGCAATAACCCGATGTTTGCGCTTGACGACGCCGACGCTGTGAGTTACTCCCCAGTGGCCGCCGTCCGTGCGCCCTCACCTTATGGATTGACCGCGGCCAGTGACAACCATAAATCCTCCACCAAGAAATCTTCCTCAAAACGGAAGAAGAAAAATAAGATAAAGAATCAGCCAGCGGCCATGACCACACGGTCAGCAGCCAAGCTCAACCTCCTCACCCTCTCTCCCCAACCCAATATTTAACATCCTCTCGTAGAACGTTAGAGGCATAGCAAACAAACCGACGCTGAATAGAATCCTCAGCCTCAAGAAAATTCACAAAATCGATATTCTAGTGATCATTGAACCCAAAATCCCAAAGAAAAGGATCACCGGCATCCAACTTCATCTTGGTTTTGCGACCGCACTGGCTGGTAGTCACGACATCTGGATTCTTGCCGGTGCTGGAATCAAATCTGGCATGGTTCGGGACTCCCGCCAAGCTCTCTCCTTCTGGGTGGAACACCCTCAAATTCGGAAGAGAACCTTAATCTCTGCCGTTCACCGCAGCTACGACTTCCAAGAGCGTAAACTCCTCTGGGCTGACCTGCTCGACACCCACCTCTCCCTCCAGAACCTTCCGTGGATGTGCTTAGGCGACTTCAACATCATCTCTAGTAGTGCCGAGAAGTCCGGAGGGTGACCGCTCCCGCTTCCGGCCATGGACGACTTTAACAATTTTACCTTCAACGCTCACCTAGCTCACCTCCCCTTCTCCGGCAACACTTTCACCTGGTGCAACATGCTGAAAGGCTCCCGGAGACAATACTCCCGCCTGGACCGTGCCCTCATCAATAGCCACTGGGATGACATGGGGCTTATCTCGAGCCTATCCCACCTAAACACCACTGAATCTGATCACTCCTCCCTTCTCATCGAGATCAGCAGAAGCTCCCACCGCATCAATAAACCTTTCCAATTCCTGGATTTCTGGAGGCATTATCCATGTTTCAAGTCTGAGGTGACCTTAGCTTGGTTCTCTGTGAGTGTCGCTGATCCACTGCATCGAGTTGCGGCCAGACTGCGTGCCACGAGCAGGGCTCTCTCTCGCTGGAGTAAGGCTGCTTTCGACAACATCTTTCAGGAGATCAAAAATACGAAAAATGATGTTACCCACTCCGAGATCTCTTACGCTACTAATAGATCCCCTGAAGCGCGGTCCGCGCTCAACCTCGCTAGAGCTATCCTCAAGTCCAGGCTTAAAGTCAAAACGGAATTCTGGAAACAAAAAGCTAGACTTAAATGGGACAACGAAGGGGACCGCAACTCCAGTTTCTTCCACGCCTGTGTGAAAGGCCGCAGACATCAGCTCAACCTTCATCGTATCTCCGACAACAACGGCCACCAGTTGACAGACCAGATCAAGATTTAAGAGGCTGCGGCCAACTTTTTCTTTAATCTCTTCACTAAAGAAGCGGTCGTCATGGACGAGGGTGTGCTGGCGAAAATCCCTAGCATCATCAACGAGTACGAGAATGCGCAACTGCTTTCACCCCCTACCGCCGCCGAGGTACAGTCCGCGGTGTGGGATCTTGACGAGCACAGCGCCTCCAGTCCGGACGGGTTCAGCGGGGTATTCTACCGACATTGCTGGGACATCATTGGCCCAAAATTTTTGGAAGCTTCGGTCGCCTTCTTTCAAGGAGCTAGATACCCTAAATCCTTATCTAGGGCTAATCTTATTCTCATCCCCAAAAAAGACAACCCAGAAACCTTCAAAGACTTCCGCCCCATGAGTCTATGCAACTTTGCCAACAAAATCATCGTAAAAATTATCGCTAACCGGATGACGGATCTCCTGCCCAAAATCATATCCGAGGAGTAGAGCGGTTTCGTGAAAGGGCGTAACATCGTGGACAACATCCTGCTTGCCCAAGAGATGGTTACTTGCATGAAATTCCCGGCTCGCGGGGGGAACATCGTAATTAAGCTGGACATGGAGAAAGCCTACGACCGCCTCGACCGGCAATTCATGATCTGGGTTTTCAAGGCTTTTGGCTTCTCTGAACCTTGGATTGACATCATATTCAGGTCCATCAATAATTCTTGGTTCTGCACTATCATCAACGGCCAGGCCGATGGCTTATTCAACGCTAGCCGGGGCGTCCGCCAGGGGGACCCTCTTTCTGCCACTATCTTCATCATTACTGCTGAGGCCCTCAGCAGGAACCTTAAGAGCATGCCTTATACCCCGAGGTTCTACCACATTCATACCTCCACCGGCTGCCCTTTAATCACTCACCTTGCCTACGCTGACGATGTCCTCATTTTTTTTCTCCGGCGACATCGGCTCTATCGAGGTGGTCCTTCAAACGCTGAACAGGTATACCAGATGCTCCGGACAAAGAATCAACAACAACAAGAGCTTCATCTATACCCATCATAAAACGGACAGGACTCACTCTGCGACGATCTCCAACCTGACTTCCTTTGCCATAGCATACCCTCCCTTCACCTACTTAGGGTGCCCATTGGTCTATGGCAAGGCCAACTCGGGTATCTACGAAAACTTGGTCAGCGCCATCAGGAAAAGGATCGAGGGCTGGCACAATGCCACCCTCTCGCCTAGAGGCAAGCTAATTCTGATCCAGCACGTGCTATACTCCATTCCTATTTACACCCTGGCGGTTAGCAACCCTTCCAAAAAGGTTCTCACTTCTAATAAATCCCTCTTCACCCGCTTCTTCTGGGGCCACAACAAAGGCAGAGATAAGCACCACTGGGCCAGCTGGACCACAATGGCTAATCCCACTTTCGAAGGCGGCCTGGGATTCAGCAGATTGGAGAACATCGTCGACGCGTGCTCCATGAAGTTATGGTGGAAGCTGTGCACTGACAATTTAATTTGGACTCGCTTCATGAAAGCGAATACTTCGGACATTCCTACCCTGGGACGGCCTTAGTCAACAACCGCTCATCATCTTCCTAGAGACGCATCACCCGCGGCCGTCAGGTTGCTGACCCCTTCATGCACATCCAGCTAGGCAACGGCTACTCTTCTATGAGCCACGATCGTTGGCTAGATGGGACCCTCTGGCACCCACACGAATCCCCTCCGCAGGAGGGCCAGATTTGCGAGCTTTGGGACACCACGTCCGGATGGATCTGGGACCGTGTCAGGATCTGGCTCGGCCCAGCGGCTGCCGCCCGTCTCGCCTCTGTGAATCTCCGGCTCTCCGACACTCCTGACATCATGAGATGGTCCCCTAACCAAGACGGCCAGTTCACTCTGTCTTCTGCTAGGTGCGTCGCCCGCGGCATAGGGACCCCATCACCCCTCACCGCTCCTTTCTGGCATGCGTGCATCCCAATCAAATGGTCGATCCTTATCTGGCGAGCCCACTTCTTAAAGCTACCCACCGATGACGCCATCACATCGCTTGGCTACAGCCTAGCTTCGAGATACCATTGCTGTACTTCCCCTCAAGCCGAATCTGCTGAGCACATCCTTACCTCTGGGAATCTGGCCAAGACTATTTGGGCGAACCTCAGCAACAAGTTTAGGAAGGCCCCCCATCTTGGGGCTTCAACGATCTCCTGTCCAGCTGGGGCCTCTCCTACGAACAACAGATCGTAGCAGCCGCGGGCATTTGGGTCCTGTGGAAAAACAGGAACAACTTTCGATACGAGGGCCGACATCTTTCTTCCCCCAACAGTACAGGGAAATCATCAGACAAATCCTAAAGATTCGGGGGCGCTGCTCGCACTCCACACCTAATTTCTGGGAGACCCTAGATTAGTCTTTGTCTTCTTGTTTCTGTTTTGTCGTCTTGCCTAGCCGTCCATTCTCTTTTGCTTGCGCTAGGTGCGCTTCTTGTATAGGCTTCACCATTTTGCGCCTGATACATCAATAAAAATCCCCCTTCTTAATATATATATATATATATATATATATATATATATATATATTTTATATATATATATATGTATATATATATACATAAAAAGGAAACCCATATATATACATAAATAGTAGATAATTAGGGTATAAACCCAATGACCACTCCCCGCAAGTCCAGAATATCGTATACGAGTTATAAACTCAGAAATCATTGGTTAAAAATCAAGAAATCAAATATTCACCTATTTAATTCAAATCTAAATTGTCAAAAAACCCAAAATTCACATAACGATCCAAAATACACAATACACAACTAGAACCCGCAAAACTTGGCAAATATGAAGGTGTCTATGTGTGTGACATGCTCGGGTACTCACGGGGTCGAACCCATGTCCGTATCGTGCCCATGGAGTGCATATTGGAAAACTGGATACGCGTGTCGGAACGTGTACGTGCACGTGCGTTTCGTCCGATTAGACGTCGTACACAACGCGAGATGCCTCGTGCTCGTGCACGTAGCTAGGTAGGATCCCGAGCTTGGTCTAGGATACACTGACACGAGACCATGTTGCGTCTACACGACACAGGACACGCGGAACCCATGCGGCCTGTGCCTGCGCGCGTGCACCCGTAGGCGCGTGTCAAGCCACGTGGCTCGCGATTCGAGCCACGCCGTGTCTCGCGATTGAGTCCCTGGGTAGCCCAGGTATAGGGCTTCATGCTCTTGCTCCTGGAATGGGTCTTCGTCGTGTCGTGTTCGCATACGAAGACCGTGTCAGCGGCACTCTTCAGCCGCGTGTATAGTACGGGCTGAACCGTGCACGTTGGATTTCTCCGCGCACGCTTCACGAAGCATCGTAAAATTTTAGCAGCATGTGGGCAGAGGTTGCCCCCACGTGCCTATAAAAGTTCACGTGAAACAGAGCTCTGTGTGTCGAGTTATGACGCACAGACAGTAGGGCATGCACGGGGCCGTGCACGGGCCTCGTGCACGCATTTTCGTGTCCGATTCGGATACTGAAATCGTGTTGAATCAAGATCTGTCTTCAAAAAAGTTATTACAAATAATATCAGCAAGAAATTCGTGAAAACAGAATCAAAAAAATAATAATTTTCAGTTCTATGTGGTATTTCGTCGAACACGTTTTCCATAGGACCGACACGTGTCCGATATGGCTATCAAACGAAATCACAAACCTACCAAACGTCATGCACAGGTCTGGGGTACCTATATGGATGAATCTACGAAGAAAAAATTGAATTAACAAGTATTTAGAGAGCTTTACCTATTGAGTGTCAAAACTCAATGAAACAAGCCTTCCAAACACGTCGATTGCCGATTCCCTCCGGTCAAACGCCTCTGATCCCTCACTAGCAAGTCTCCAGCAGGTTCCTCTCCGCCCAATGGTCACAACTCACTTCAATTGGAAGGATTTGGGTGAGAAACGAGAGAATGGGCCCTTTGGAAGAGAAAGGAAAAACTATGGTTTTGAATTTATGACGGCTCCTATATTTCTCACAAATGAAAAGGGGGGCTACTGTATTTGGCCGGCCAAGGGGGTTATTAGGGTTAGGTTTAGGGTTTGGTCATGGGCCAGCACTCCTCAAGTTGCTTTAAAGGCCCATTGACAAAAAGGCCTAAAGGCTTAAAAAAAAGCTAAAAAATGAATTAAATGATTCTTAAAATAGACAATAATTCTAAATTAAAATATAAAAAGCCAACAATAAATCTAATTACATTATTAGGCTTCTATTCAAGGTTGACTAGGGTTATACCACCTTCTACTACCAAAACACCAATCAAGCCACACACCAATCAATTTAATATAAAAAAATAAAAAAAATCAATTTAGCACATAATGACTAGAATACCATTAATTAGAAAAATAAGTGTGACACCATCATCCAGGGAGGAGCGATCATCGAATCCGCCACCGAGGAGGAAGGGAGGGAGCTGAACTCGGAGGACCGTTAATCGGATGAAACACCCTCCAGACCTGGGCGGCCATCTCTCTTTTCCGAAGAAGGTGCTGCACCGTTTCCGTCCAAGAGATCACGCAACAATTACGACGAGAGGCGAAAGAGTAACCCAAATCATGCACTCAATATCGGTGGAAAGCTTATTGAGGAAGCTATACCACACAAGGATTGACCACTTGAGAGGGATAATACCATTCCACGGTGCAGACCAGAATGGGATGATGGGGAACTGCTCACGCACCAGTTCCCATGTCGAGGCTGTCGAGAACCTCCCCTCCCTGCCGGGGGACCAGCTAAATGCATCCGGCTCCTAGCCCATGGTGATACTCGATGACTGTAGAGCCTCCACTGCCGCCGCACCGAACAGTTGAGCAACCCGAGGGATGTCCCATCTATCCCCCATCCAAAGGTCACGAATGCGGATATATTCGAAATGAAGCACCGACACCAACCGGCCACAAGACAACCAACGTGCTTCACCAGCCTTAGTCTCTCTCGTGCCTACCCGCAGCTCGATCATAGGTTCGGTCAAATCTTTCCCCTCCAGAAGCCGACGCTACACAGGCGAAGCTTTATAATTCGCGTTGACGGCCACCGGGCTGTCGATGCTTAAAGTATCTAGCTTCCATATACCGCCGCCAAAGAGATCGTTTGGTCTGTAACTTCCACCATAATTTTATAGAGAACGCCTGAACCACCTCTCCGAGCTGCCGCAGACCGAAACTGCCTTCCTAAGTAGGTTCAGCGACAGTAGGCCATCCCGTCCAGCACCTTCGATTATCGCCGTTGGTACTTCTCTAAAGGAATTTGTTGAATGAAGTTTCAAGAGTCTTGATAACCTTCTTGGGTGGGTTGCACACTGACAGAATGTATATAGGCATGGATAGAAGCACATGTTTCAAGAGTCTTGATAACCTCCAAAGGATAGAAGGTTGAATTGTCATCCCGCTATTTTCTTCTGAATTTTGCTGATGAGAGGCTCGAATAGGATAGCCTTACGATGACCGTACAATAGAGAGCATCTCGAGTAGACAAATGGAGGCGAGTCTATTTGGAAGCCCAAGATGTAGATGAGTGCACACCAACCTTCATGACCAGCGGATGCTGGAAGTATATGCAGCTCTTGTCCCTGTTGATCCGTTGACCCGAATCCCGCTCGTAGTTGGCCAATAAACCACATATTCTTCGGATGATGCGCTGGTCGCCGTTCACGAAGATAAAAATATCGTCGGCGAAAACCAAGTGCGAAATAATGGGACATCCGCTCGTGACCCGATATCGGCTCCACCTATGCTCGTTCCCGAAGCTCACCAGAGATCGACTAAGCATCTCCACGGCAAGGATGAAGAAACATGAAGAGATGGGGTCTCCCTGACGAACACCGCACAAAGTCTTGAAAGATTATGTAGCCTCACCATTAATGATCGGATCCAGCCACATGTCGCTAACAGCTCGCCAAAGAATGTTGATCCAATTTTTCGAGAACCCCATGAGCCTGAGAACCCAAATAAGATGTGGCCAATCCAAGCGGTCGTAGGCCTTCTCTATATCGAGTTGAATGGCTACGTTCCCGCCCCTATTCTGTTCCTGCATACCCGAGATTAGCTCTTGCGCCAAAAGAATGTTCTCTGTGATGTTGTGTTCTTGAACAAAACAACTATGTTCCTCTGCAATCAACTTCGGGAGAAGAGCCGCCATCTGCAATGAGAGAACCTTGGAAATGAGTTTGTTGAAAAAAGCACGTAGGCTTATAGGCCTGTAGTCGGAGATTTGCACGAAGTTTTAATTCTTCGGGATCAAAATCAGTAGCGAGCTAGCCATTGCCTTCGAACAGTGTAGGCCTTCCATAAACGCATTCCCCGGCTCAACCAAATCAGCTTTGTTGATCCCCTAACAAAAGCGGTAGAACCTGCCGTTGAAACCACCCGGCCAGGCAGCGCTATCATGATCAAGAGCGTTGAGGGTTGCCCATAAATCTTCCTCGGTGATACGAGCACACAAAATGGAGTCGTCCTCGTCCATAATCTACCGTAGAATAGAAGCAAGGAGGGCTGGGTCTGAGTGAACAGGGACTTTAGTAAAAAGAGCCTCAAAAGTACCTCCCCGCCGCAATGTCGATGTCGGCGTGAGTAGAGTGCACCATTCTATTAATGTCCTCTACCCGGTGAATGCTTAGTTTGGCAAGCTTGTATTGTACGCAAGAATGGAAGAATTTCTAGTTGCGGTCCTTGTTTACGTCATACCTCAGCCGCGCTTTTTGGTGCCAAAATTTTGTTTCCACTAGGACAGCATGTTGGAGACTCTCTATTGCGGCCCGAAGTAGCTAGCCGTTGGCAGCCGAAGGAGAGCGCTCGAACAAGATCTCGGAACGGGCTGCCGCATCTTCTGTCTCGCATACCACTTGTAAAATATTCCCAAAGGATGCTCGACTCCATACAGCAAGGGCTTTGCTCATGGCGTGAAGCTTATTGACCACGCGAATGAGCGGATTGTGGCTGGAATCCACTTGCCACTCTCTTCGGATGACATTAAGGAACCCCAGATCCTGAATCCAGAAGTTCTGGAATCGAAATGATTTATGGATGTGGGTTTGACCTTGGAAAATTTGAAGGAGGAGCGGGCAATGGTCCAATTTATAGCGACTGAGGTGTTTAACGAGGTTGCTCTGCATTAACTGTAACGCCCCAGAACCAGAATACTGGAGAGCGGGGGCATACATAGCCAGCTACGTATATTGAAATAGAATCCACCTCGCTATACGGTCATGGCTGTCTAGATACATGAGGGTTTTACTATAAGACATCAGTCTCTTATGGTCATAAACAAGCCTATTGTCTCAATCTCAAGCAAGTAAAAACAGTTACAAGATGTCAGAGCACCAAATATACAATAGTAAGGCATCCCATGCATTACATATTTGGATGATCATGAAGCTAGTCATACAAAATGTGAAGACTAGCAAGAATTTCAGTCATACATGATCAACCCTAGGATTTGTTAATCATGCTACAGCCAGTAGGCAGACAGTAAGTAAAGTACAATCGAGCTAACACGTGCTCGTCGGCTAAACGCCTCAAAAGAATATTTCTACAGTAGAGTAGGAGAGCAAAATAAAGTCCACTAGTTGCCAGGGTTACGCCTGGTGGTCACCATCTGGCTGGAAGTTAGGAAGATCCTCTGGAGCTGCTCCGGTATCTGGCTACGCAAAACCAGCTGGGTCAGATCCCAGAAAGAGCAAGTACCACAAAGGAGGCTTCACTTAAGAACTAAAACCAGTAATTAGCATAAAACATAATAATATATTAAAACTGGAGATATGGAAAAATCATGAGGATATGCGATGCGATAACCATGGGACTATTCAGATAGCCAGGTTATAACCTTTAAAACAAACAAGGACCGGGGTTGTAACCCTTCATCTGAACGAAACTTTGTTTTCCACCATTTATCGATAAAATAAAGCAGAAGCAATCAGGTCTTGTTAAAATCTTGTACAGGACTAGGACAAGACTAGACTTGGTTAGACTCCATCCAATCAATCACGGCCAACCAATGAGTACGGCTTGATACTTTAACTAACTAGGGTTATCACAGGCCTAGTTACTAGCAAAATACAATGAGATATTCCAACAGCCACAAGCCCTGCAGACCATCCAGGTTATCTAGGTCGAATATCCGTTCATGAAGGGTGCAACACATGACAGTGTGCTGGAAATGTGCCCTACTCGTCGGTAGGCTACAAGTCCACTTGCGCGCCCAGATAACGGGATTGCCTGTAGCTAGAAATTATCTTCAGAACTACTGGATTATTCTAGTTATTAGCCTTAGTCAATTTCAGTAGGTACCCCTGACCATGGTACTCACGGGTCCCACCCTAGACATGATGCAAGACAATACTGGTTCATTTGTACAAACACAATCGCCCACTGTGTCCAGGCTATTTATTCTTGTCATGTCATGCTAGCCGTCGCAACAGCATATCGAGATATATCATGTTAGATTTATTTATCAAGAGTGCGCCATGACGGTTCACTTATCATGACATGTTACTTGTCAAGAGTGCACCACGACGGGTCACTATCGTATTTATGGACATATTCAGAATAAACATGGCATAAGCATTCCATTTAAGGGACCCAAGTTACACAGGGGGTCATGAGACAAAAGCATAAATGTAACAACCCAACATAATAAAAGGGTTGCAAGGGCTATGGAAAGAGCCAAGCGACTCTGGCTCATGCGACATGGGGCTCATGCATCTAAGGGAAGCAGTGCCATGCAGCTAAGGGAGACGGGCTCATGCAGTTCAGGGGGAGCAGGCTCATGCGGCATGATGGTAACAGGCTCATGCGTCACGGGGAAGGAGGCTCATGCGGTGGGTAACAGGCTCATGCGTCATGGGGGAGGAGGCTCATACGGCTAAAGAAAACAGGGCCATGCGGCTCGGGGGGAGCAGGCTCATGCGGCATGAGGGTAACAGGCTCATGCGGCATGGGGGAGAAGGCCCATGCGGCTAAAGGGAACAGGGCCGTGCGGCTCGGGGGGAGCAGGCTCATGCGACATGGGAGAGGAGGCTCATGCGGCTAAAGGGAACAGGGCCATGCGGCTCAGGGGGAGCAGGCTCATGCGACATGAGGGTAACAGGCTCATACGGCATGGGGGAGGAGGCTCATGCGGCTAAAGGGAACAGGGCCATGCGGCTCTGGGGGAGCAAGCTCATGCGGCATTACGGTAACAGGCTCATGCGGCTAAAGGAACATAAAGACTAAAATGCCTATACGGCCGCAGGGGACTTGCCGCATGAAAAGGCCATGCGGTCAAGCACTGTTCTTCTTCTCCAACTTTTTCGAGAAGAAGAACCATGAAAACCATGGCTTCCAAGCTCCAATAATCCTTCTTCTAAGGTCAGAATCCAGACTTCTATAGGTCAAAATGGGGCAGAATAAAATTCTCTACAACATGGAACCATCAAAACATGAAAATAATAAAGCTTAATATATAGATCGAAACCCAAGAAATCTAGAAATACAATAAGCTTAGATCTACATGAAATGAACCATGAAAATTAAATATGCTAAGTACTAAAGTGTCTTAGAATCTCATGAGGAAGAAAATGGAACAACAAGAATTGAGTTCCTCCATGAAGCAAGTTGCACTTGCCTAAGCCTCTCTTGGTAGGTGAAGATAGTTAATAGAGGAAGAAGAAGAAGTAGATAAAGAAGTGAATGAGGAGAGAGAAAGGGGTTGGTGGCTTATAAAGGAAGAGAGTGGGTGGTAGGTGGGGTTGGTCCACATGCAAAAACCGAACCAAGCCGAACCAAGCAAATGAAATGCCAAAATGAACCATGCAATGAGACATGCAATTTGAGTCAAAATACGTACACATATACCAAAATATGCAATACGAACTACGGGCGTTACAACTCTACCCACCTTAAAAGAATTTCGTCCTCAAAATTTAATTAAGAGGCTAGAGAGGCAAGGACAAGCTATACTAATCACAGACAAACTATACTAAGCAGTCCACCATGCAATCATTCATTTAAGCAAGGAATTGAGAGCATAAGGCATAAGAAAGACATTATACCTTACGAGTCAAACAGGTATGGATATCGTGATCGGATATCATCTTTACGCTCCCACGTTGACTCGCCTAGAGAGTGATGACCCCAAGCAACATGGACTAAACTAATAGTCTTGTTCTTGAGTATCTTCTCTCTCCGGTCAAATATGGATACGGGTCTCTCCTCATACGAAAGGTTGGTACCAACAACCAATTCCCAATGATCAAGGACATGACTCAGATCCGGGATATACCGTCGTAATTGGAATACATGGAAGACATCATACACCTCACGCAACGACGACGGGAGAGAGAGACGATAGGACACGTCTTCTACTCGCTCGAGGATATCGAACGGCCCTATATACCTAGGACTAAGATTTCCCCGTACCTAAAAATGAATGACGCCACGGTTAGGCAAGGTCCTAAGGAATACATGGTCACCGACGAAAAATTCAAGGGGGCGCCGATGAGAATCGGCCCAATGGCGCTGGCAATCTTGTGCGACGCGAAGATGATCTCTGACTCTTCTGACCACCTCAACTGTCTAAGTAATCATTTTCGGACCGAGCATCTGCCTCTCTCCAATATTGTCCTATGCTAGCGGGGATCTGCACTTCCTATCATACAGTGCCTCGAACGGTGCCATCTGGATACTGGCTTGGAAACTATTTTTGTACGAGAACTCCACCAGGTGTAGGTGATCCTCCCACGAACTACCGAAGTCTAGTGTATAAGGTCTCAACATATCTTCCAAGGTTCGTATGGTACGCTCTGGCTGACCATCTGTCTGCGAATGATAAGCTGAGCTGAACTGGTGGTGAGTTCCCAAACTCTATTACAGACTGCGCCAAAAGTGCGACATAAATCTTGAATCTCTGTCCGAGGTGATACTGACTGGTACACCATGAAATCTGACGATCTATCTGAGGTATATCTCTACTAGCTGAGCCGTCGACTGACCAACTCTGAACGGGAGGAACTGAGCCACCTTCGTGAGCATGTCTATATTAACCCAAATAGCATCTCTACCGGCCGGGGACCTAGGTAATCCAGTCATGAAATCCATGGTTATATGCTCCCATTTCTATTCTGGAATCGACAAGGGCTGAAGAAGTTCGACCGGTCTCTGATGCTCAGCTTTAACTTGTTGGCAAACCAAACACCGAAAGACAAACTAGGCTATCTTCCTCTTCATGTCATTCCACCAAAAGTGCTGACGGATATCACGGTACCTCTTCGTACCACCAGGATGAATGGAATACTACAAACTGTGAGCTTCTGCCATGACTTCCTGTCTGATATCTCCACTGGGTACACAAAGATCCTTACCCTGTCGAAGTGTACCATCATCATGAATGCATAACTCTGGCCGTCGTCCTGCCTCACACTCTGCTCTGAGTCGCTGAAGCTTGGAATCTAATGACTGTGCCAACTTGATCCTCTTAACTATACTGGATTGAACTTGTATACTGGCCATCAATGCCACATTGGTAGGAAGGACAACTTCTATACCCATCTTCTGAAGATCTGCTAATAACTCAGGTTGCGCTGTGAGGAAATAAACTCCGGCTCTCCTGCTCAACGCATCTGCTACTACATTGGCCTTCCCAGGATGATACTGCAGGATGACATCATAATCCACAAGTACCTCTAGCCACCTTCTCTGATGCATGTTAAGATCCTTCTGAGTAAACACATACTTCAGGCTCTTGTGGTCGGTAAAAATCTCCACCCTATCTCCATACAAGTAGTATCTCCAAAGCTTAAGTGCAAACACTACTACTGTCAACTCTAAGTCATGGGTCGGGTAATTCTTTTTATGATCACGAAGTTGACGTAATGTATAAACTATTGCATTCCCATGCTGCATCAAAATACATCATAAACCTCTGCCTGAAGCATCACAATATACTAAAAATCCTTCGGTCCCCTTTGGAAGCGTAAGAATGGGTGCTGTCTTCAAACCTCGCTTCAACTTCTCAAAAGATTCCTGACACTCTGCCATCCAAGCAAACTGTACATCTTTGCGGGTCAACTGGGTCATAGGTGCTAAAATTCGAGCAAAATCTGAATCAAATCGTCGGTAGTAGCCGGCCAAGCCAAGAAAGCTGCGAACTTTTGCCACTGTGCTGGGTACTGGCCATGTCTCAATGGCTACTATCTTCTGGGGATCCACTTTTACCCTACCTATGGTAATAATATGACCCAAGTACGAAATGCGATCGAGCCAGAACTCGCATTTATTGAACTTCGCGTACAACTGGTGCTCTCTGAGAATCTGGAGAACAATTCTGAGATGCTGCTCATGTTCTGCTTCACTCTTGCTGTAGACCAGGATGTCATCTATAAACACAATCATGAACTGATCCAATTAAGACATGAAGATACGATTCATGAGATCCATAAATACAGCCGACACATTGGTTGCTCCAAATGGCAAAACAAGAAACTCGCAATGTCCATATCTAGATTTGAAAGTTGTCTTCGGGATATCCTCATCTCTGACTCTGATCTGATGGTATCCTGATCGCAAGTCAATCTTCGAGAATACTGCTGCCCCCTTGAGTTGATCAAACAGGTCATCTATCCTCGGGAGAGGGTATCTGTTCTTGATTGTCACTGAGTTCAAGGTACGATAATCTACATATAATCTGGACGTACGATCCTTCTTTTTCACAAGAAGCATCGGGGCTCCACAAGGCAATCCACTTGCACGAATGAATCCCTTGGTCCTGAGTTCTTCAATCATCTTGTACAATATTTCTAACTCTGATGGTGCCATCCTGTAGACTCTCTCCGGCACTGGAGCTGTCCCTGGGATCAAGTCGATAGTAAACTCGATCTCTCGCTCTGGCAGCATTTCTGGAAGCTCTTCTGGGAAAATATTTAGAAACTCCTCGATTGTCCGGGGTAACTATACTGCTGCTACTGCCATCCACAATACTGGAGGAGAAGGTTTAACATCGCCTAGGAAAAAGAAAAACTCTGGCTCGCCTGGAATGCTAAAAACAACCCTACTAATATGGCAGTCTATCCTCGCATACTGGTTCCTTAACCAATCCATCCTTAAGACAACATCATAATCGGCCGTTGGGAACTCTATCAATCTAGCAGAGAACTTCCTACCGCTAACTACGATCCGACACGAGGAAAATATCTACTCCCACAAGACCGTTACCAGTAAGTATATTAAGCCTTATTGATAATGACCCGGGCTCTAGTCCTATTCGTGTCACGAATCGTACGGACATGAATAAATATGATGCACCAGAATCAAGTAACGTTGATGCAGGAAAGGAGTTGACGAGAATAGTACCTGCCACTACCTCACCTGGTGCCAATCTTTCTTCTACGGTCATCGCCATCGCCTGACCATATCCTCTGGGTGCAGGTCCCCTCTGCTGAAAACCTATCTATCTGCTCTGAATTAGGGCTTGGGCTTGGGCATACTGCTGGGGGTTTTGCTGCTGGAAGGCTTGGGACTGAGGCGGCAAATGGCTCGAAAACTGTTGTTGCTGCTGGACTGGTGCTGGTCCTCTAACCGAAGGACTAGAAAAGGTCAAAGAAGAGGAACGCCCTCTGTTCGGACAGTTCCCAACCCTGTGGTCCGGTGCTCCACAAACCAAGCACAATCCCTGTGCTCTAAGACATTCTGACCCCACGTGCCCTGGCTTCCCGCAATGTGAACATTCCACTGCGGAAGAGTTCTTCTGCTTCTGCTACTGAGGGTTCGTCGGGGTTGAATGTTGAACCGACGTCACTGAGGCCGCCCGTCTCGGAGTTCCAATTGTCAAAGCCCTAACTGGCGGGGCTGGTGCTGAAGACTGATTCATGTGGCCATGAGATCGCTTCCGACCTCCGGTCCTGTCCACGATCCTCTGGGAGGTATACTCGTACCTCCTGGCTGCTCTCAATACCGCATCAAAAGTCTGATGCTCAAACTGCTCCACTGCCAATAAAATCTCTAGATGGAGCCCCTGCTGGAACCGTTGGGCTCTGTCGAACTCGGTCGCTACCAAGGCAGGAGCAAACCGACTATGTCTTGAAAACTCGGCCGTATATCCGTCGACCGTTGTCATATCCCTATTTTAGAAATAGGTATATGACTGTATTTTGACCGTATTATTATATTTGGAGGATTTTAATTTTGGGGTATTCTTGAAATTTTTATTATTTTCTTGGAGGTAATTTTATCCTCATTATTATTATTATTAATCCTATTAATCCTAACATCTACCTATCCCCCTACCTAACCCTCACTCTCCTCTCTCCCCTTCCATGGAGCAGCACAACCCCCCCCCCCAATTTTCCTCTCTCTTTCTTCACTCTCTCACTCGCTCTCAGCTCTCCTTCCCCCTCTCGGCCTCTCCCCGACCTCCGGCCGCCCATCTCTACCGCAGCACCGCCACCGCCACTGCCATCAGTCGCCAACACCACTGCCCCCTTTCTCCTCCGGCCCCCTTCAGCCACCAGCGCCACCGCCATCACCACTTTCGCGACCACCACCATCATCGTCGTCATCTCCTCCGTCGCCGCCGTGGTCGCTCCGCCTCCAGCCGTGACTGCCGCCCCCAGCCACCATCATCACCACCACTCCAGCGCCGCCACCATCATCATCGTCGCCATCTCCATCCTCCCTATGCCGCGAGCCCCCTGCCGCCGCCGTCGACCCCAGCTACGATGCTGGTGAGCCTCTCCTCCGGCCTTCCCTCTCTCTTTGTCTCCTCCTCCGCCCGTGTCAACCCCTTGACCAAATTTTATCCTCATATAATTTTTTCTCTCATTTATTACATTTGTCTTATATATAATGGTTATGATTATTCCTTTGTTTATTTAAAACAAAGTACCAAAGGGGGGGTTCAATAAAATAATAGTGAAATGTCAAGGGCCTTTGTGAAAAAGGGCACGAATTCAAACTATTTAAACAGTGGACCCAAACTATTTCTCTGTTTGAATCTTCAGAAGATAATTCGAAATCTGATTTAAACCAAATCCTCTATCACCTCCTTCTCGGATTCATAGACGTGTATATAGGAACAGCTATCCGAAGCCCTGGAGAACTTCCATCTCCTTCATGTCGCCTTCTTCTTCTTCTCTTTCCTCGACAGCGACGAATCAACTGAGTTCTTGAGGCCAGGGGTAAGTGCTCTCACTTATTTCCTTCCTGGAATTGTTCTACTCGTTTTAGTAATCTGGCATATTGATCTGCTCCAAGGTTTGATTTTGGAATTAGTAAGGATTCGAAAATGTTGCTTTCCTCTGTGACTTCTCTGTTTGATATGATTTTGGTGATCGATGGTACTACTTTATGTTTTGGGATTTGGAGTTCATTGACCTTCATAAACTCTCTACTTTTGACCAAATAAGATTCAAGCAGAACATTGAAGACCTCTCTATTCTTGAACATCATGTATTCGACATTTTGTCTGAAACAGACTTGCTACCAGTTTCTGGCTCAAGGAGTGCTGTATCGGACACTAGGAGTACGTCTGACACCTATTTGTACTTCAAGATTTACAGGTACAGTATGTACATGCCTAAATTATATTAGTAGGAGTGCATGTTCGTAGTCGATATAAATGGTAGAAGTATCCTGGGGGTTGGAAATGAGAAAGATGACACTGGGACATGGGTAGGCAGTATGCTTACTTGATATTACAGGTTTCTTGTTGCAGAAGCCTATTTCTATAGAATTATGTCACAGTGTACTTGATGCTAATTAGAAGATATATAAGAGAACTGCCTTATTGAATTAAAGTTGTTAGAGGTTGTAAATATAGTTCTGAACAGACTTTGATTCATCAAGATTATAGGCACTTAAAGTTTATGTCCCTTCATACGAGAGTTATGGAAGGATGTGGCCCCACATGCATGCCAGAATTATTGCTGCTCTGATCATCTACCAAATCACCATGTTAAGTTACATTGGTCTGAGGGAATATCAGATGGATATTACTATGGATGCTTGTTGAAGATGTTGATTTTTGAACAACACAAGAATTTTTATTTGATCATTCAACTGCTTCCTGTAGACATGCGTCAGACACGGCATACACACATACCTGATGAGGCATTCAATTCTTATAGTCTTTTCATATCTCCACATATTCGTCTCAATAATTATCTCAGATGCATTTACTTCGTCTGTATCGTGTTTTTGATTGTTCAACATTTTCACTTCAAAGTTCACAGCTGGGATTTATCCATAATCCCCTTAATGTTCAGGCTTCAATTTGTATCTTGCCTGAACCATATTACCATTGAGGCTTCACATGGGACTCTCTTTACCGGGAAGTGATAATGCATTATATATTGATCTGAAGCATTAGCCTTCACACTGCAATTTTGATATTTTCTCAAACTTCATCTTTAAATTCTTATTTTACCTCAGATGACCTGCAAGGATGTTTGTTTCTTTTGCTTAACATTTTTTCCCCCAACTTAACAGATTGCCTTTTGGTTATCTTGTCAATTTATCCAAAATAGCTTGGGGTTCATATTTCCAGTCACTAATTTTGCTGAATCATATGTTGTCGAACCTTGACAAAGTTTTTTCCTTACAGTGAAGCAATAATGCAGTCATTCGAGATTATTAGAAGTGTGCAGTTTAATTAAACTTCTAATGTTGATCACTGCTTGTAGAGTGTTCTGTTCACTGTTTGTATATGATCTGTCCAGATTATTAGAAGTGTGCAGTTATTTGATACCCATGGTCCAATTCACATTTGGACATATGGATGCCTGGAGACTTTATTGTTGTTCTTAAAATTTGTGGGAGTTTTTCAATATTACATTATCCTGTCCACATAGGGGCAGTCTATAGCCTAAGAGTTCACTGTTTAAGTATCAGAATATTGATGCTTAGTCATTCATTTTGTTCAGACCTCATACTCTTTGATATATCTGTTCAATTGATGTTCAGATAGATAGTGTACAGGTGTTATATTGTATTACACCACATCTTAGAGTATAATCCCTTGACTACATCTTGGATACCTGTCAAGAGTTCGGCCATCCTCCTATGGGGTTCAGACTTGAACACCCATGAGAGCAACCATCTGCTCACCCTGTCCAGACTTGTATGTCTTGTCCCTTTGTTTGTTTAGCTACTGTACTCTAATTATAATGTCCTGCATTCACCTTAGGTCCAATCCCTCATGTATCAGTCATTCATGGCAGTCCACTTAGGCATTGTCCACCTAATCAAAATTGACCTCATGCATCAGAACATGTTTGAATGTCCTACTAACATATGCAGGTGCTTTTATAAATGGGGCAGCAGCTCCTATGCAGACTTAACCATTGGTATATAGGAAATTCATAGGGGTTGAGTTAAGGAGACAGGAAACACATGTAACAAGGGTAGAGAGACCATGTAAGAATCTAAGAATAGAGACCACCAGAGCCACTAAAGGCCACTTGAAAATATAAGGGGTAATTAACAATAATTCAAATAGCTATATCTTATTTAGTTCATGTGTTGATTTAGACTTAATACATATAACAGGTTACTTGGACGCTGATTCAGTGCTCGATTCATACCCGTAGCTCAGGACCACAGGCAAGTATTCCTTGCCTTTCTACACAGCTTTATTTATATGCACTGTCTATTATTTTATCCAGTTTTCTCATATTGTTGCCATGTATCTTTTTCTATCAAGCTAGTATATTTTATCATTGCTTTAGACCGTGTTCACAGTTAGCCTTGTGTCTTATTGGTCGTGTCTTGATTGGGTCGTGCCTCCGTATCTTGAACCTTGAAGCTAACCTGCGAGTCCACGTTAGGGACGAGGGTTAGTATTTATTGGTCCATACCTGCGAGTTCAGACTAGGGATGAGGGTGATGCTAGCCTGCGAGTCTACACTAGGGACGAGGGTTAGTAGTAGATGCTAGCCGACGAGTCCCCACTAGGGACGAGGGTAGCAGTATAGGGTTTACGCCTGCGAGTCCACGATAGGGACGAAGGTTAGTAGTTATTGGTCCACACCTGCGAGTCCACACTAGGGACGAGGGTGATGCTAGCCTGCGAGTCCACACTAGGGACGAGGGTTAGTAGTAGATGCTAGCATGCGAGTCCACACTAGGGACGAGGGTAGCAGTATAGGGTTTACGCCTGCGAGTCCACACTAGGGACGAGGGTGATGCTAACCTGCGAGTCCACACCAGGGACGAGGGTTAGTAGTTCAAACCTGCGAGTCCATATTAGGGACGAGGGTTTGAGTATACGTTTCGGTTATCCGTTGACACCTTGACATCAGTTCTATCGTCCTCGTTCAGCAGTTCATTTATGTATAGACAGTGTATAGTTTCGTGCTTTATTCATTGCTCAATTTTTCTTGCTTATTCTGTATCTTTCTCCATGCATAATAAACTGTTAGAAAGGCTCGTTTTTATGTATCTTTCTAGTCCTCTGAGGACCTGATGATCTCTTCAGGTTAGCCGAGCTTGAGTTAGGAGCAGACCAGAGGGTTGAGCCAGCATCAGATCGCATCGCTTGCACTTGAGGTGGTCTAGATTAGCAGTTTTTATTCAGTTAGTTATTCCATGTATTTTCCTATTTTTTTCGTCTACTGGTAGTGGATTTGTGTCCACCGGGCGTGACAGTGATTCTTGATATTCAGTTATATTCATTATTGTTCAGTTCATATCTTTTTTATTGATCTTGATTGATTCGATTATTCTGTGGATGAGATATAGTTTTTTCGTGATTCTAGATTGCTGTGACTTGAGTATAGACAGCGTACTACCGCCGACACTGTGGCGTAGGCTGGGCTTGGACACGTTTCGTATCCGAAAAGCAGGTGCGGGTCGTGCATCCTCGGGTTTCATGCTGTCCTTGGGTCGTGTGCCTTGGGTTGCGTGCAGCATTGAATGGTGTGCTGCCCCGTGTACTGTGATGCCTCGAGCAGCGCAGTCTTGATTCACGTGTTCCCTTGTTCCTCGTGCTTCTCGGGATGTGTGTACCCCGATTTATGTGCCGCCCTATTTTTCGTGCCATCCTAGACCCACGTGCTGCCTTGGGCAGCGGGACGCCTCGAGCCCCGCGCTGCCTCGGGCACCGTGCCATCTCAATTTGTGCACCGCTTCGATTTTTGTGCCTCGGCCTTTGTGCTTATCTTGTGACCCGTGCTATCTCGGTTTGTGTATACGTATCGATTTGCGTGCCGTATTGGTATATGTGCCACCTTGGACTTTGTGCCATCTCGGTTTGCGTATACGTACTGATTTATGTGCATGTCTTGGTTTGCGTATCGATATATGTGAACGTCCCGTTCCTGTTCGTCTCGATATTCGTGCCATCTTGATTCTCGTGTACGTCTCAGTTTGCGTGTGCATCTCGATCCCGTTCCTGTTCCTGTTCGTCTCGATATTCGTGCCATCTCGATATTCCTGTCTATCTCGATTCTCGTGTGCATCTCGATATACATGCACGTCTCAGTTTATATGTCCGTATCGATCCGCGTACCTCGGTTTCCGTGCTCGATCCCTGTACTGCTTGTGGGACCCACACGGTATAGCCTTCTTCCATCTCTTGTGATTATTCTATTATTTTATTATTTGGTGCTGATGATTATTTATTATGTGTTCTGAGGATCTCGATTGGCGTGCGAGCTTGGATCACGACTGTCGAATACTTGCTTACCTAGCCGAGCCCTCTAGGCAAGTATCCCTTGCTCATTGGCGGCTCTTGCCATCTCTCCTAGATTTTATTGTATTTAATTTATTGTAAATTATATAACCATGAGTAGTGTAGCTTAGCAGTAGAACTGCCATAATAACCTAGATTAGCTTGGCCCGATACTGGGATAGATCGTATCGGACGACTCGGATGGGTCATCCACACCTCCGAGGACACGAGCATGACTCACTTGTACGGATTGTCCCCATATGCCCCGTGTCCGACTCGCAGTCGGGTAACGGCTTTGGCAAACTTTACTTGTGGCGGTGATTGTGCTTGGGTTAGGGATTTATGAACATGTATTGTGGTGCGCCCTACGAGGCAGTTATTTTCTTATTATGCATGTTGGCTTGGCGCCCAGTACGCATCATAGTGCTGCTGGAGGCCGAGACATTAGTGGTCTCGGGTTCGATTGATTTCCAGTACGCATCGTAGTGCTGCTGGAGGCCGAGACTTAGTGTTCTCGGCTATCGAATTGTTCCCAGTACGCATCATAGTGCTGCTGGTAGCTGAGACCTAGTGTTCTCAGTCTGCGATTTTGCGATTCTGCGGCGGGTTGCGCCAAGTGGATTTTAGCCCCAATTCGCTGGGAGCTCCTGTCCAGAATACAGAGGAGACTATGCCGGATTCTTCTAAAATTCCCAATCTGGAATTTGGTTCGATAGACTGGGCAGAATAATTCCTTTGGTTTGCTGGACTGGGCTCGTCCCTGTTCACCTTGGTATAGTATACCTGATCCCATTGCTTGCTAGGTAGACTCCAGACTAGATCAGTCGCCTAGCTCCTGATCTGTCTTGTCCGTCGGATAGTGTAAGGAGAGCGGTTCCACTCGAGAGACGGTCTGCAACCCTGGTCCTTGTTTGGTTTAAGGGTTGTGGATTTGCTCCGGAGCGGTCCGTGTAATCCTTGACACTTTCGGCAATATTTATTACCGGACTCTTGTCCCCTGACCCTTCATCCAAGGGGTTGTCCTAGTCTAGTCAGATAGAGCTGACAGTTGTCCTATGTATTGGGAGTTGTGACTTGTGGGTATGACTGAGGATTGAGTATTATGGAGAGTACGATCTCGGGATATTGACTTGGTGGATCTATGTGGATTCTTGGATTTTGGTGATTTTGAATATTTCGTAGAACGAGGAGAATATCGAGGGTATTATTATATGATTTTTACTCGACTTCCCAAACGCCCAAAACCTAGTACCTTTGTGTATTTCGGTCGTTGGGGAACCTGGTTTGATTGCTATGCCTTGGTAGTTGAGGGGCTCGTTTTTTAGTGGCTGGTGATCATTGACTTGGAGGATTCTTGTGAGCCAGAGGGCCTAGCGTTGCGTATAGTGATTAGCTTGGTATTTGGTTATTGACCTTCCTGACATGATATTGATTTCCATCGTAGATAGGAGACTTCTTATAGTTTGATAAGGTGGATGGATCGACTTGATGATTTGAGCTGTAGGTTCCCATGTGTACTTGACAGACTATTATAGTGGTATTTTGATCTTATACCCGACTTGTTATCCATGTCACTATTTGGGCATGTGACTTCTTCTGACTGATAGGTTTAACCTTGTTCCCGGTATTACACGATGACCTGGACCTGTCTTGATTCTTGATTAGTGGCCCGTAGAGGTGCACTCCTGACTAGCACTCTGGACTTGACAGTAAACCTGGCATGGATACTCTTGATTCTTGATAGTGGTCCGTGGTGGCGTACTCCTGACTAGTAGTCTCGACATGGCATGTTTACTCTTGATTGCTGTTGCGACAGCCAGTCCTGACTTGCTCAGTATGACCCCGTCTTGACACCGTGGTTGATTTCTCTTGATTGTGCTTGTATAAGCCACCAGTTCAGTCTTGTCTTGCATCATGTCTAGGATAAGGATCCCTGAGTACCACGGTCAGGGATCCATAATAAAACTGAATAGGCTACTAACTAGATTAATCATGTAGTTCATAGGGACTTCCCAGTGACCTGTTGCTTGTCTGACCCTGGCCCTATGTATCTATATATATATATACTAGGAATTTGTTGCTATCCATCGAGATGAGCGCATTCCTAACCCTCTGTCGAGTGTGGCACTTCTTTAGGGCACATGTATCTTACTGCAATGTGCCTGCTATATCTATCTTTTTCTTTTGCTGGGGCCATTCGGATAGTAGCAAGTAGGAGCTGGACTTTTAATTCTTATTGCATCTTGTTAGTAATTAGGCCTGTGATAACCCTAGTTAGCTAATAATAGCAAGTCGTAGGCATTGTGTGGCCGCTTGTCCTTCTGTGTTGTTTGGCTTGTTGCCTGCTAGCCAGCTGATATTGATTTCCAGCTGGTAGTGCAGGTGTTAGTGGATGCTAGGAAGATTGTGATTGTGTTAGCTTCACTATACTTGTAGATTGTTATCGTGCGTTGGTACCGCACGATCCCTTACCTTTATTTACTGTTTTTAGATGTTATCCTTGTCATATTTTATCCTGCTGGTTTTCTTCGCCCGTCCTTGAGCCTTTCTTTCTGGTACTTGCTACGGTTGGCCTGACCAACCCTGGATTGTTCCCAGATTGCCTGAGACCGACCCTGTGGATCGTCCAGACTCGACTTGGAGGATATGCTTCAGTTCCCGACCATGCTAGAAACTGTAGGAAGATATACTTGTCTATATTATTATCCTGTACTGTAGATTCCAGATTTTTATATGAGTATTTCCTGTTTTCCATATGATTATCTCTCTTGATATTGTTTCATTGTGTTTTACCTATGGATATGAGATCGGATTTAGGCTATAGATTGATTGCATGCTAGAATACCCAACCAGACTGGACAGCCGTCATCACCGTATAGCGTATTCGTACCTTATATGGTGTAGCTGGCCGTGTACATCTCCATATTCTGGAACTAGGGTGTTACATAGTTTTAGTGGTGGCCCATGCAGGTCTCGTTTTGAGATTTTGTTGGATATCACATGATTATTGATCTCAGTCCACTATTCCTTAGGATTCTAACTTGCTATACACTTGCCCTTCACTTCCTTGAACCTGTGAACTGGTCCTCATCTCTACTTGGACCTATCTTGCTTGGCCATGTCTTATTCGTGTTATCTACCTCTGATCCTTGTTTGATAGATATGATCCTATAGTTGGTTATGTCGATCACCTTATTTGATGAGATGTTATCTACATCATTTGGGTTACATGATTATTTATCTTGGGTTATGTACTCTCTACCGGTGTTTCGCCTTGGTTGATTTCTTGTTATCCCTTTCATGCGTTGACTTCGTGTTGACTTAGTATCATTATCGCCCTCTTCGAACGTTGGCTGGATTGCTGCAGAATAAAGATTTCGTCTGGACTCTGAGATTGGATATTTCAGCATTTGTTGAGTATCCGAGGGATATTCTCGTATCAATTCGGCTTCCTTGATTTCGGACAGTTTTGCACTCATGATTATATATTTCAGATATTATTTTGATTATAGATATATCTTCTATACATCATGTTTTGATATGGATTCTTGATTTGGAGTATTTTCCTATGGATATAGAGTATTTTCCTAGAAAAGCTATCTTGTGGTTATTATTTAAGATATTTTTGGATGTGTGTTGTGATTCACCTGGATTTTGGATTTTGATTGTTTTTCTAGGACTCTCGTTATATTGTTAGAGATTTTTGTGATTTTAGTGATTTGGATATGTGAGTTATGGATTTGATTCATTTTTGGGTATTTGTCGAGAGTACCGGGTGACCCTAGTATTCCTTGACGGCGTGGTAACGAAAGTTACAGCCGCTCGATTATAGTGCCCTAATGCATCTTTTGCAGCCTTTTCGGATGGCGTGGCAAGGAATGATCATGACACACATTTTTCGGATATTAGGAAACTACGGTCATCGGTTCGAGACAGATATCCTGTATTTTATGATTTTATGCGGATTTATTATTTTTCTTTATGCAGTTGGGATTTTACGTTTTCTGATATTGTTTTCGACATTCTATACTTGTTTTGATTTATGGGGTTATTTCGTGCATGCGAGATTTTGCTCTTCGAGATTGCTTCATTGTTTAGATTTACCTTACGAGTTGATTTATGTAGCCATGCACTGTTCTCCTTGATGTTTTTATATTGAGATTTTGTTCGTTTCTTATTGTACAACTTGATTTCTCTAAGGTGGGTAGAGTTTTCATGGCAGATATATATGTACTAGTTTTGAAAACCCTATTTTGATAATTTCAAAATTTCGAGGACGAAATTTTTAGAAGGTGGGTAGGATGTCATATCCTTATTTTAGAAATATGTATATGACTGTATTTTGACCGTATTATTGTATTTGGAGGATTTTAATTTTGGGGTATTCTTAAAATTTTTATTATTTTCTTGGAGGTAATTTTATCCTCATTATTATTATTATTATTATTAATCCTATTAATCCTAACATCTACCTACCCCCCTACCTAACCCTCACTCTCCTCTCTCCCCTTCCATGGAGCAGCACAACCCCCCCCCCAATTTTCCTCTCTCTCTCTCTTCACTCTCTCACTCCCTCTCTGTCACCCTTATTTCCCGTATTTTCCGTATTTTTTCGTATTTCGTATTTTACTCGTATCTGGATTTTGGCATGTATTTTTATTTTTCTCAGCCTGTGGAATTTTGGTATTTCTCGTATTTTGGGTTTTGTCATGGCTCGGTTTTATTGGGTTGGTCTGGTTCGGTTTATGTAATGGAGCACCTTAACCTATGCTACCCCTCATCCCCACCACAACTCCCATCTTTATATCCCCACCTACCACTCTCTCTCCTCATAATTTCCACCATTAATTTTCTTCTTCTTCTTCTCCTTCCTCAACACAACTCTCCTAACCCTAGGCAAGTGCACCTTGCCACTTCATGAGAGCCCTATTTTCTTGGTTCATTTGCTAGATTAGGACATGGTGATCAACATTAGAACTTGGTGTTTTGTGATTTGAAGTCTCCTTTGCTCTAGATCTAAGTTATTGCTATTTTTGGATTTTACATGTTTTGATCCATTTTGGTTGGTTTTCTTTGAGTTCTGATGTTTCCATGTGGAAGAGCTTTCATTTTCACCCAAGTTGGAACTTTGGAAATCCGGATTTGGAGTTCGGATGGCCAAGTTATGAACTTTGAAGTTTTGGTTTCAGCCATGTGTTCTTGCTGTTTGGAGAAGACAGTGAGCAGTGTACAGAGCTGTTTAGCTTATGCACACTGAGCTACGCGCACTCTTTAGCGCTGCGTACGCAGGCTTGAGTACGCTTCCTGTTGGAAGCGTGTCTCCTTGAGCGTGCGTGACTTTCACGCATGCTGTCTCCCTGTAGCGTGCGTGACTTTCACACACTGCTCCCTTGAGCATGCGTGACTTTCACACACTGCTCCCTGTAGCGTACGTGACTTTCACACACTGCTCCCTATAGCGTGCGTGACTTTCAAACACTGTTCCCTGTAGCGTGCGTGACTTTCACACACTGCTCCCTGTAGCGTGCGTGACTTTTTACCTACGTTGCTCTCTGTAGCGTGCACGACTTTTCATATACGCTGCCCCTTGAGTGTGCGTGACTTCTCACGTACACTGCTCACTTGAGGGTGCCTTGGTACACAGACTTGAGTGAGCCTTGCGTGCGTGCTTTTGTACGTATGCTGCCCTTGACCCCTTGCTTAGTCCACTGACTCTTGGAGTTTTGGTTTTATTTCTTTAAGCTTGGCTCTTCTATAACCCCGTATTTTGATATTTTATTGGATATTTTACGCCCATTTTATATCCTTATGCCTTTTTGTCATGAACTTGATTTTACTTGTTATATTTGGAATGACCATTGTACATGACTTGGTATGGCAAGGAACTGGCATAACACGACAGTGACCCGTAGTGGTGCACTCCTGACATGACCAACAAGACTTGATAGTGGCCCGTGGCGGCGCACTCCTAACTTGACATGACTTGATAACCTAACTTGACCTGTCTTGACACCGTGGGTGGTTCTTTCTTGCTTGCTTGTTAATCCACTTGTCCAGTCTTGCATCATGTCTAGGATGGAACTCCTGAGTACCACGGTCAGGAGTACCTACTAAAATGGATTAAGGTTAATAACTTGAATAACACAGTAGTCATGAAGAGATGACACAGCTACAGGCAATCCCGTTACCTGGGCGCTCTTGGGATCTGTAGCCTGCCGTCGAGTAGGGCATATTTCCAGCGCACCGTCGAGTGTTGCACCCTCTAAGTCACCTAAGGGTACATTTATCTTCTGGGCGATGTACCCACCTGAATTTAACCCTAATCTTTCGTCCTGGATAACCTGGATGGTCTGCAGGGCTTGTGGCTGTGGAACAATCTCACTGCATCTTGTTAGTAATTAGGCCTGTGATAACCCTAGTTAGTTAAAGTAGTAAGCCGTAGTATCTTCTTGGCCGTGATTGATCGAATGAAGTATAACCAGTCCGGGCATGTCTTGATCCAGTACCAGATTGTTTCCTGTCTTGATTGCTTACATTATTATCTTGCCGATAAATGGAGGGAAACCAAGCTCTGTTCAGATGAAGGGTTACAACCCTGGTCCTTGTTTGGTTTACGGGTTGTAACCTGGCTATCGGAATAGTTTCATGGTTATCTCGTCGTATATCATCCTGACATGTTTTCATAATTCTAGTTTTAATATTATATCTTCTTGTGTTAATGCTGGCTTTTGTTCTTATTTCGTGGCCCCCTTATGGCACTTGCTCTTTCTGGGGTTGACCCAGCTGGTTTTGTGTGGCCAGATTTCGGAGCATCTTCCGAGGATCTACCAAGCTTCCAGCCCAATGGTGGCGACTAGAAGGAACCCGGGCTACGAGTGGGTTTTCTATTTTGTTTCGCTCACTCTATTGTAAATTTATTCTTTTGAGGCGTTTAGCCGACGAGCACCTGTTAGCTCGATGCACTTTTACTTACTGTCTGCCTACGGGCTGTAAACATGATTAACAAATCCTAGGGTTGATCATGTATGACTTAAACTCTTGCTAGTCCTAACATTTTGTACGACTAGCTTCATGATCAGCTGATATGTAATATTTGGGACGCCTTTTATTGTATATTTAATGATCATACATCTTGTAATTATATTACTTGCTTGAGATTGAGACAATAGGCTTGACCTTAAGAGACTGTTGGCTTGTAGTAAACCCTCATATCTAGACAGCCGTGACCGTATAGTTGAGATGGATTCTATTTCAATATACGTAGCTGGCTATGTCTGCCCCCGCTCTCCAGTATTCTGGTTCTAGGGCGTGACATGGTTTAAGTGGTGGCCCATGCAGGTCTTGTCAATCAAGAAATGTGAGGGTTTACCGAATAGATGTCTCAATCAGCATTCGCCTTTGATCTCCGCCCATATTTTCAAATCTCTGAAATTTTTGCCCTGATTACATGCTTGTATCGTTGATCTATCCTGGTCCTTCCTTATTGTTTTTCCTGTGTCATCTTCCTCAGCGGCACTGTACCTGACCCTGCCGATCAGCGAGGTGGAGCACCTCCCGTGGGCCAGCAGCAACCCGGAGATCAAGCCCAGCATTCCGGGGTAGCCTCCAGAGTGATTCCTACTAGAGGAGAGTCACCAGTTCGGCCCGTCCAGCCCGCAGAGCCAGATGATGGTACCTTAGTAGGCCTCATCAGAACCTTGATAGCTTTGCAGGATCGTCGAAGCGACACCCTGCACCAGACAGTTCAAGATGCTTTGACCCGAGGTGGACATCCAGGGAACCAGGCGGCGAACAGCTTCAAGCGATTGAACCCTCCTTTCTTCGACGGTACCGAGGATGCGATTGCCGCAGATGCATGGCTTCAGGATACGAGGTGGTTCTGGAAGCAGCTAGGACACCTGAGAATGAGAAGGTGGCGGTGGTACGCCTGTAGTTGTTGGATTTAGCTCGCAATTAGTGGGCGACGCAGGCCAAGGGATTAGTGGCACCCATTGCTTGGGCAGTGTTTAGGGAGAGATTCCAGACGAAGTATTTCGATGCTGTGGCTCGGTACGACCTGCAGACCAGATTTACCAACTTGAAGCAAGGAGGCAGAACAGTCGACAGTTATGCATCGGAGTTTTCTAGACTCAGTAGGTTTGCCCCCATCTTGGTGGCGACCGAGTTCGATAGGGCCCAGCGATTCCAGCAGGGACTGCATTTGGAGATCTTGTTGGCGGTTGAGCAGTTCGAGCACCAGACGTTCGATACAGTCTTGAGAGCAGCTAGGAGGCATGAGTACACCTCCCAGAGGATCGTGGATAGGACCGAAAGCAGGAAGCGGTCCCATAGTCAGATGCACCAGTCATCAGCTCCAGCCCCGACAGCTAGGGAATTGACCACTGGAACTCCGAGGCGGGCGGCCTCAGTAACGTCGGTTCAGCATTCGACCCCGACGTACCCGCAGCAGCAGAAGCAGAAGCAGACTTCCGTAATAGGATGTTCACATTGCGGGAAGCCAGGACATGTGGTGGCAGACTGTCGCAGGGCGCAGGGATTGTGCCTGGCTTGTGGAGCAGCAGATCATAGGGTTGGGGCTTGCCCGAATAGGGGTGGTTCATCAGCATCTAACCCTTCTAGCTCTTCGGTGAGAGGACCGACCCCAGTACCAGTTCAGCAGCAGCAGTACCAGTCTTCGAGGCCCTTGCCGCCTCAGTCTCAGGCATTCCAGCAACAACACCTCCAGCAGTATGCACAAGCCCAAGCTCAGACCCAGAATAGGCAGAGAGGTTTCCAGCAGAGGGGACCCACAGCTAGAGGTCAGGCCATGATGATAGCTATGGAAGAAGAAGTTGCACCAGGTGAGGTAGTGGCAGGTACTATTCTCGTCAACTCCTTTCCAGCTTCGGTATTGTTTGATTCTGGTGCATCGCATTCATTCATGTCTGCACAATTCACGACACGGATAGGATTGGAGCCCGAGTCATTATCAGTGAGGCTCAATATACTTACTGGTAATGGTCTTGTGGGAGTAGATCGAGTGTTTTCCTCGTGTCGGATCGTAGTTAGCGGTAGGGAGTTCCCCGCTAGATTCATAGAGTTTTCTATGGCAGACTATGATGTAGTCCTAGGCATGGATTGGTTGAGGAACCAGTATGCTAGGATAGACTGCCATATTAGCAGAGTTGTTTTTAGTATCCTCGACGAGCCAGAGTTTTCATTTTCCAGAGGCGTAGTGGAGCCATCTTCCCCAGCATTATGGATGGCAGTAGCAGCAGTGCAGTTAACCCGGATAGTTGAAGAGTTTCCAGATGTCTTTCCAGAGGAGCTTCCAGGGATGCCGCCGGAATGGGAGATTGAGTTCACTATAGACTTGATTCCCGGGACAGCACCAGTATCAGAGCGAGTCTACAGAATGGCGCCTTCAGAGTTGGAGATTTTGTAGAAGATGATTGAAGAACTGAGGACCAAGGGATTCATCCGTGCGAGTGGATCGCCTTGGGGAGCCCCGATGCTTCTTGTGAAAAAGAATGATGGTACGTCCAGGTTATGTGTTGATTATCGTACCTTGAATTCGGTGACAATCAAGAACAGATACCCTCTTCCGAGGATAGATGACTTGTTTGATCAGCTTAGAGGGGCTTCAGTGTTCTCGAAGATCGACTTGCGGTCAGGATACCACCAGATCAGAGTCAGAGAGCAGGACATTCCGAAGACAGCATTCAGATCGAGGTATGGACATTGGGAGTTCCTTGTTATGCCCTTTGGAGCGACCAATGTGCCGGCAGTATTCATGGACCTCATGAATCGCATTTTTATGCCTTACTTGGACCAATTTGTGATCGTGTTCCTAGATGATATCCTGGTCTACAGCAAGAGTGAAGCAGAGCATGAGCAGTATCTCAGAGTCGTCCTTCAGACACTTAGGGAGCATCAGTTGTACGCCAAGTTCAGTAAATGCGAGTTCTGGCTCGATCGTATTTCGTACTTGGGTCATATCATTACCCGCGGAGGAGTGGAAGTGGATCTCCAGAAGATTGTGGCTATCGAGTCATGGCCGGTACCCAGCTCAGTGGCAGAGGTTCGCAGCTTCCTTGGATTGGCCGGCTACTACCGGCGGTTCGTTTCAGATTTTACAAGGATTTCAGCACCGATGACCCAGTTGACCCGCAAGGATGTGCCGTTTGTTTGGACAGCAGAGTATCAGGAATCATTTGAGAAGTTGAAGCGCGGTTTGATAACGGCTCCCATTCTCACCCTTCCAGATGGGACCGGAGGATTCACAGTTTATTGCGACGCTTCAGGTAGAGGATTGGGGTGTGTCTTGATGCAGCATGGGAAGGTAATATCTTATGCGTCACGTCAACTACGTGATCATGAGAAGAATTATCCGACCCACGACTTGGAATTGGCTGCGGTAGTGCTTGCTTTGAAGTTGTGGAGACACTACTTGTACGGAGATAGAGTGGAGATCTTTACTGATCATAAGAGCCTGAAGTATGTTTTCACCCAGAAGGACCTTAATATGCGGCAGAGAAGATGGCTCGAGCTACAGGTGGACTATGATGTGGATTTGCAGTATCATCCCGGGAAGGCCAACGTTGTAGCAGATGCATTGAGCAGGAGAGCCGGAGTTTATTTCCTGACGGCGCAACCAGAATTATTGGCAGATCTTCAGAAGATGGGAATTGAAGTGGTTTTTCCTACCAGTATGGCATTGATGGCCAGTCTACAGGTTCAGTCCAGCATAGTTGAGAGGATCCGGGTGGCGCAGTCAACAGATTCCAAGATCCAGCGACTCAGAGCAGAGTGTGAAGCAGGAAGAAGGCCAGAGTTATGTATCCATGAAGGCGGTACCCTTCGGCACGGCACTCGTCTTTGTGCACCCAGTGGAGATATCAGGCAGGAAGTCATGGCAGAAGCCCACAGTTCGCAGTATTCTATTCATCCGGGTGGTACGAAGATGTACCGTGATATTCGTCAGCATTTTTGGTGGAATGGCATGAAGAGGGAGATAGCCCGGTTTGTCTCTCGGTGTTTGGTTTGCCAACAGGTTAAAGCTGAACATCAGAGGCCCGCTGGACTTCTTCAACCCTTATCGATCCCAGAATGGAAATGGTAACATATAACCATGGATTTCGTGACCGGATTGCCCAGATCTCCGGTCGGCAGAGATGCTATTTGGGTAATTGTGGACATGCTTACCAAGGTGGCATACTTTCTCCCATTCAGAGTTGGATAGTCGACGGCACAGTTAGCAGAAATGTATTTCAGGCAGATCGTCAGGCTTCACGGTGTGCCAGTCAGCATCACCTCAGATAGGGATTCAAGATTCACATCACACTTTTGGGACAGCTTGCAGAAGAGTTTGGGGACTCGTCTTCAGTTCAGTTCGGCATATCATCCGCAGACAGAGGCCAATCAGAGCGCACAATCCAGACCCTTGAAGATATGTTGAGATCCTGTACCCTTGACTTCGGTGGTTCATGGAAGAATCATCTGCACCTGGTAGAATTCTCGTACAATAACAGTTATCAGGCCAGTATCCAGATGGCACCCTTCGAGGCTCTTTATGGCAGGAAGTGCAGATCCCCGCTAGCATGGGACGATGTCGGAGAGAGGCAGATGCTCGGACCCGAATTGATTTCCCAGACGGTTGAAGTGGTCAGGAAGGTCAGAGATCACCTCCGAGTTGCCCAGGACCGCCAGCGCCATTGGGCCGATGCTCATCGGCGTCCCTTAGAATTTGCTGTCGGCGACCATGTATTCCTTAGGATCTCGTCTAACTGTGGCGTCATTCGCTTCGGCGTGCGAGGAAAGCTTAGTCCTAGGTATATAGGGCCGTTTGATATTCTAGAGCGAGTAGGAGATGTATCCTATCGTCTCGCTCTTCCGCCGTCGCTAAGTGAGGTGCTTGATGTATTCCATGTGTCCCAATTACGACGGTATATTCCGGACCCGAGCCACATCCTAGACCATTCGGAATTGGTTGTTGGTACCAACCTTTCGTATGAGGAGAGGCCCGTGTCTATTTTGGACCGGAGGGAAAAGATACTCAAGAACATGACTATTAAATTAGTCCGTGTTGCTTGGGGTCATCACTCTCTAGGTGAGTCAACGTGGAAGCGTGAGGACGACATTCGATCGCAATATCCCTACCTGTTTGACTCGTGAAGTATAATGTCTTTCTTATGCCTTACATTTTCCCTTCCTTACTTGCATTGTATGATTGTATGATTGAACTGCTTAGTGTAACTTTCCTGTGCTTAGTGCATCTTGTCGTGACAATCTCTAGCTCCTTGATTAAATTTCGAGGACGGAATTCTTTTAAGGTGGGTAGAGTTGTCACCCTCATTTCCCGTATTTCTCGTATTTTTCCGTATTTCGTATTTTACTCGTATCTGGATTTTGGCATGTATTTTTATTTTTCTCCGCCTGTGGAATTTTGGTATTTCTCGTATTTTGGGTTTTGTCATGGCTCGGTTTTATTGGGTTGGTCTGGTTTGGTTTATGTAATGGAGCACCTTAACCTATGCTACCCCTCATCTCCACCACAACTCCTATCTTTATATCCCCACCTACCACTCTCTCTCCTCATAACTTCCACCATTAATTTTCTTTTTCTTCTTCTTCTTCTCCTTCCTCAACACAACTCTCCTAACCCTAGGCAAGTGCACCTTACCACTTCATGAGAGCCCTATTTTCTTGGTTCATTTGCTAGATTAGGACATGGTGATCAACATTAGAACTTTGTGTTTTGTGATTTGAAGTCTCCTTTGCTCTAGATCTAAGTTAGTGCTATTTTCGGATTTTACATGTTTTGATCCATTTTGGTTGGTTTTCTTTGAGTTCTGATGTTTCCATGTGGAAGAGCTTTCATTTTCACCCAAGTTGGAACTTTGGAAATCCGGATTTGGAGTTCGAATGGCCAAGTTATGAACTTTGAAGTTTTGGTTTCAGCCATGTGTTCTTGCTGTTTGGAGAAGACAGTGAGCAGTGTGCAGAGATGTTTAGCTTACGCACACTGAGCTACGCGCGCTCTTTAGCGCTGCGTACGCAGGCTTGAGTATGCTTCCTGTTGGAAGCGTGTCTCCTTGAGCGTGCATGACTTTCACGCATGCTGTCTCCCTGTAGCGTGCGTGACTTTCACACACTGCTCCCTGTAGCGTGCGTGACTTTCACACACTGCTCCATGTAGCGTGCGTGACTTTCACACACTGCTCCCTGTAGCGTGCGTGACTTTTCACCTACGCTGCTCTCTGTAGCGTGCGTGACTTTTCACATACGCTGCCCCTTGAGTGTACGTGACTTCTCACGTACACTGCTCACTTGAGGGTGCCTTGGTACGCAGACTTGAGTGAGCCTTATGTGCGTGCTTTTGCACGTATGCTGCCCCTTGACCCCTTGCTTAGTCCACTGACTCTTGGAGTTTTAGTTTTATTTCTTTAACCGTGGGTGGTTCTTTCTTGCTTGCTTGTTAATCCACTTGTCCAGTCTTACATCATGTCTAGGATGGAACTCCTGAGTACCACGGTAAGGCGTACCTACTAAAATGGATTAAGGTTAATAACTAGAATAACACAGTAGTCATGAAGAGATGACACAGCTACAGGCAATCCAGTTACCTGGGCGCTCTTGGGATCTGTAGCCTGCCGTCGAGTAGGGCATATTTCCAGCGCACCGTCGAGTGTTGCACCCTCTAAGTCACCTAAGGGTACATTTGTCTTCTGGGCGATGTACCCACCTGAATTCAATCCTAATCTTTCGTCCTGGGTAACCTGGATGGTCTGCAGGGCTTGTGGCTGTGGAACAATCTCACTGCATCTTGTTAGTAATTAGGCCTGTGATAGCCCTAGTTAGTTAAAGTAGTAAGCCGTAGTATCTGCTTGGCCGTGATTGATTGAATGAAGTATAACCAGTCCGGGCATGTCTTGATCCAGTACCAGATTGTTTCCTGTCTTGATTGCTTACATTATTATCTTGCCGATAAATGGTGGGAAACCAAGCTCTGTTCAGATGAAGGGTTACAACCCCGGTCCTTGTTTGGTTTACGGGTTGTAACCTGGCTATCGGAATAGTTCCATGGTTATCTCGTCGTATATCATCCTGACATATTTTCATAATTCTAGTTTTAATATTATATCTTCTTGTGTTAATGCTGGCTTTTGTTCTTATTTCGTGGCCCCCTTGTGGCACTTGCTCTTTCTGGGGTTGACCCAGCTGGTTTTGTGTGGCCTGATTTCGGAGCAGCTCCCGAGGATCTACCAAGCTTCCAGCCCAATGGTGGCGACTAGAAGGAACCCGGGCTACGAGTGGGTTTTCTATTTTGTTTCGCTCACTCTATTGTAAATTTATTCTTTTGAGGCGTTTAGCCGACGAGCACCTGTTAGCTCGATGCACTTTTACTTACTGTCTGCCTACGGGCTGTAAACATGATTAACAAATCCTAGGATTGATCATGTATGACTTAAACTCTTACTAGTCCTAATATTTTGTACGACTAGCTTCATGATCAGCTGATATGTAATATTTGGGACGCCTTTTATTGTATATTTAATGATCATACATCTTATAATTATATTACTTACTTGAGATTGAGACAATAGGCTTGACCTTAAGAGACTGTTGGCTTGTAGTAAACCCTCATATCTAGACAGCCGTGACCGTATAGTTGAGATGGATTCTATTTCAATATACGTAGCTGGCTATGTCTGCCTCCGCTCTCTAGTATTCTGGTTCTGGGGCGTGACACTCTCAGCTCTCCTTTCTCCTCTCGGCCTCTCCCCGACCTCCGATCGCCCGTCTCCACCGCAGCCCCGCCACCGCCACTGCCATCAGTCGCCAACACAACTGCCCCCTTTCTCTTCCGGCCCCCTTCAGCCACCAGCGCCACCGCCATCACCACTTTTGCGACCACCACCATCATCGTTGTTATCTCCTCCGCCGCCGCCGTGGTCGCTCCGCCTCCAGCCGCGATCGCCGCTCCCAGCCACCATCATCACCACCACTCCAGCGCCGCCACCATCATCATCGTCGCCATCTCCATCCTCCCTCTGCCGCGAGCCCCCTGCCGCCGTCGACCCCAGCTCCGACGCTGGTGAGCCTCTCCTCCGGCCTCCCCTCTCTCTTTGTGTCCTCCTCCGTCCGGAGCCGTCGCAACATGGCCGAGCCCCGAGCTCCTCCGTCCCTCTCTCCTTTCTTTTCTCCGGTGGTTAGCTCCTTCGTCACGAGCGCTGTGCCGGCCTCGAGCGGCGGGACGCCCTTGGGCCCCGTGCTACTCGAGCAGCGTACAGCCTCGGGTTTCACGCTGTCCTTGGGTCGTGTGACTTGGGTTGCGTGCAGCCTTGAATGGTGTGCTGCCCCGTGCACTGTACTGCCTCGAGCAGCACAGTCTTGATTCGCGTGTTCCCTTATTCCTTTTGCTTCTCGGGATGTGTGCGCCCTAATTTATGTGCCGCCCTATTTTCCGTGCTATCATAGACCCACGTGCTGCCTTGGGCAGCGGGACGCCCCGAGCCCCGCGCTGCCTCGGGCACTGTGCCATCTCGATTTGTACACCGCCTCGATTTTTGTGCCTCGGCCTTTGTACCTATCTTGTCCGTGCTGTCTCGGTTTGCGTGCATGTATCGATTTGCGTACCACATTGGTATATGTGCTACCTTGGACTTTGTGCCATCTCGGTTTGCGTGCACGTACTGATTTACGTGCATGTCTTAGTTTGCGTATCGATATACGTAAATGTCCCGTTCCTGTTCATCTTGATATTCGTGGCATCTTGATTCTCGTGTACATCTCGGTTTGCGTGCACATCTCGATTTATGCGTATGTTGTCTCCTGTCCATCTCGATTCTCGTACGCGTCTCGATATACGTGCATATCACGGATTACGTGTCCGTATCGATCCGCGTACCTCGGTTTCCGTGCTTGATCCCTGTACTGCTTGCGGGACCCACACGGTATAGCCTTCTGCCATCTCTTGTAATTATTCTATTATTTTATTATTTGGTGCTGATGATTATTTATTGTGTGTTCTGAGGATCTCGATTTGCGTGCTAGCTTGGATCGCGACTGCCGAAGACTTGCTTACCTAGCCGAGCCCTCTAGGCAAGTATCCCTTGCTCATCGGCGGCTCTTGCCATCTCTCCTGGATTTTATTGTATTTAATTTATTGTAAATTATATAACCAAGAGTAGTATAGCTTAGTAGTAGAACTGCCATGATAATCTAGATTAGCTTGGCCCGATACTAGGATAGACCGTATCGGACGACTCGGATGGGTCATCCACACCTCCGAGGACACGAGCACGACTCACTTGTACGGATTGTCCCCATATGCCCCGTGTCCGACTCGCGGTCAGGTAACGGCTTTGGCAAACTTTACTTGTGGCGGTGATTGTTATTGGGTTAGGGATTTATGAACATGTATTGTGGTGCGTCCTGCGAGGCGGTTATTTTATTATTATGCATGTTGGCTTGGCGCCCAGTACGCATCGTAGTACTGCTGGAGGCCGAGACATTAGTGGTCTCGGGTTTGATGGATTTCCAGTACGCATCGTAGTGCTGCTGCAGGCCGAGACTTAGTGTTCTCGGCTATCGACTTGTTTCCAGTACGCATCTTAGTGCTGCTGGTAGCTGAGACCTAGTGTTCTCAGTCTGCGATTCTGCGATTCCGCGGCGGGTTGCGCCGAGTGGATTTTAGCCCCAACTCGCTGGGAGCTCCTGTCCAGAATACAGAGGAGACTCTGCCGGATTCTTCCAAAATTCCCGATCGGGAATTTGGTTCGAAGGACCGGGCAGAACCATTCCTTTGGTTTGCTGGACTGGGCTCGTGCCTGTTCACCTTGGTATAGTATACCTGATCCCATTGCTTGCTAGGTAGACTCCAGACTAGATCAGTCGCCTAGCTCCTGATCTGTCTTGTCCGTCGGATAGTGTAAGGAGGGCGGTTCCACTCGGGAGACGGTCTGCAACCCTGGTCCTTGTTTGGTTTAAGGGTTGTGGATTTGCTCCAGAGCGGTCCGTGTAATCCTTGACACTTCCGGCGATAATTATTACCGAACTCTTGTCCCCTGACCCTTCATCCTAGGGGTTGTCCTTGTCTAGTCAGATAGAGCTGACAGTTGTCCTATGTATTGGGAGTTGTGACTTGTGGGTATGACTGAGGATTGAGTATTATGGAGAGTACGATCTCGGGATATTTACTTGGTGGATCTATGTGGATTCTTGGATTTTGGTGATTTCGAATATTTCGTAGAACGAGGAGAATATCGAGGGTATTATTATATAATTTTTACTCGACTTCCCAAACGCCCAAAACCTGGTACCTTTGTATATTCCGGTAGTTGGGGAACCTGGTTTGATTGCTATGTCTTGGTAGTTGAGGGGCTCATTTTCTAGTAGCTGGTGATCATTGACTTGGAGGATTCTTGTGAGCCAGAGGGCCTAGCGTTGCTTATAGTGATTAGCTTGGTATTTGGTTATTGACCTTCCTGACATGATATTAATTTCCATCGTAGATAGGAGACTCCTGATAGTTTGATAAGGTGGATGGATCGACTTGATGATTTGAGCTGTAGGTTCCCATGTGTACTTGACAGACTATTATAGTGGAGATTTTGATCTTGTACCCGACTTGTTATCCATGTCACGATTTGGGCATGTGACTTCTTGTGACTGATAGGTTTGACCTTGTTCCTGGTATTACACGATGACCTGGACCTGTCTTGATTCTTGATTAGTGGCCCGTAGAGGTGCACTCCTGACTAGCACTCTGGACTTGACAGTAAACCTGGCATGGATACTCTTGATTCTTGATAGTGGCCCGTGGTGGCGCACTCCTAACTAGTACTCTCGACATGGCATGTTTACTCTTGATTGCTGTTACGACAGCCAGTCCTGACTTGCTCAGCATGACCCCGTCTTGACACCGTGGTTGATTTCTCTTGATTGTGCTTGTATAAGCCACCAGTCCAGTCTTGTCTTACATTATGTCTAGGATATGGATCCCTGAGTACTACGGTCAGGGATCCATAATAAAACTGACCAGGCTAATAACTAGATTAATCATGTAGTTCATGGGGACTTCCCAGTGACCTGTTGCTTGTCTGACCCCGGCCCTATGTATCTATATATATATATACTAGGGATTTGTTGCTATCTGTCGAGATGAGCACATTCCCAGCCCTCCGTCGAGTGTGGCACTTCTTTAGGGCACATGTATCTTACTGCAGTGTGCCTGCTATATCTATCTTTTTCTTTTGCTGGGGCCATTCGAGTAATAGCAAGCAGGAGCTGGACTTTGAAGTCTCATTGCATCTTGTTAGTAATTAGGCCTGTGATAACCCTAGTTAGCTAATAATAGCAAGCCGTAGGCATTGTGTGGCCGCTTGTCCTTCTGTGTTGTTTGGCTTGTTGCCTGCTAGCCAGCTGATATTGATTTCCAGCTGGCAGTACAGGTGTTAGTGGATGCTAGGAAGATTGTGATTGTGTTAGCTTCACTATACTTGTGGATTGTTATCGTGCGTTGGTACCGCACAATCCCTTACCTTTATTTACTGTTTTTAGATGTTATCCTTGTCATATTTTATCCTGCTGGTTTTCTTCGCCCGTCCTTGAGCCTTCCTTTCTGGTACTTGCTACGGTTGGCCTGACCAACCCTGGATTGTTCCCAGATTGCCTGAGACCGACCCTGTGGATCGTTCAGACTCGACTTGGAGGATGTGCTTCAGTTCCCGGCCATGCTAGGAACTGTGGAAGGTATATTTGTCTACATTATTATCCTGTACTATAGATTCCAGATTTTTATATGAGTATTCCTGTTTTTCATATGATTATCTCTCTTGATATTGTTTCATTGTGTTTTACCTGTGGATATGAGATCGGATTTAGGCCATAGATTGATTGCATGCTAGAATACCCAACCAGACTGGACAGCCGTCATCACCGTATAGCGTATTCGTACCTTATACGATGTAGCTGGCCGTGTACGTCCCCGTATTCTGGAACGGGGGCGTTACAACCGTCCTGTCCATCTGCTTCAGATTGGTGAACCTCATCTGTAGATCGTACCGAGCTATAGCATCGAAGTACTTGGTCTGGAATCTCTCACGGAATACTATCCACGCAATAGGTGCCACTAACCTAATGGCTTGCACCGTCCACTAGCTGCGGGCCAGATCCAATAACTATAGGCGCACCATGACCACCTTCTCGTCTTCTAGGGTCCTGGATGCTTCTAGAATAATCTCAGTGTCCTGCAGCCAAGCGTCTGTGGTAATAGCATCCTCACTGCCGTCGAAGAGGGGAGGGTTCAAGCGCTTGAAGCTGTTGGCCACACTGTTACCTTGATGACCACCTCTGCTCAGATCATCTTGTACTGCCTGGTGCAGGGAGTCGCCCCGACGATCTTGAGATGCTAGCAATGTCCTGATGAGACCCACCAAGGTGCCATCATCGGGCTCTGCAGGCTGGACTGGCTGAACTGGTGGCTCTTGACCCCCAGTAGGCATGACTTTGGAGGCTACTCCTGAATGCTGGGCTTGATCTCCAGGTTGCTGCTGGACCATGGGAGGTGCTCCGTCTTGCCGATCGGTAGGACCAGGAATAATACCGCTGAAGAAGTTGACACAGGTAACAATAAGGAAGGACCAGGACAGATCAAAGATACAAGCATGTGATCAGGTCAAGATTTCAGGGATTTAGAGGATACGAGCAGAGATCAAGGGCGAGTGCTGATTGCGACACCTATTCGGTAGACCCTCACATATTTTGATTCACAAGACCTGCATGGGCCACCACTTAAACCATGTAACGCCCCAGAACCAGAATACTGGAGAGCGGGGACATACATAGCCAGCTATGTATATTGAAATGGAATCCACCTCGCTATACGGTCACGGCTGTCTAGATACATAAGGGTTTAACTATAAGCCATCAGTCTCTTATGGTTATGAACAAGCCTATTGTCTCAATCTCAAGCAAGTAATAACAGTTACAAGATGTCAGAGCACCAAATATACAATAGTAAGTATCACGCCCCGGTTCCAAGATATGTGGGACCAGGAACACGTGGCGTGCCAGCTGTACGATCAAGTATAGAAAAACCCCAATTTAATGGACTATACTCGATCGTAGTACGCTGAAGTAACAACTAAATAACAATACAGGCAGGTAAATACTAATCTCATCCACAGGAAAAATCATAGAATAAAGCTGGAAGGAATGTAAATAACTCTGAATCAAACTACAAGTCATGACTAGTGGAAAATAATCCCCCAATAAATGTATGAATGAACTACTAAAAGAGTACAACTGAACCAGAAAAGAAATAGATAGCCAATAGCAGAAATTACCTAAGAACTCAAGAAACTCACGAGGCTCAACATTGAAGTCCTCGTCAGCAAAAGTCTCCAATCTCCGTAGTCCGTCGGTACCTGTGCTCGTCCCAATCTGGAAAAGGTGCCAGGTCCTCAGAGGGACGTAACAAGTACACAAGAAATTGACATGCATGATAGTACAGGACAGTATATAAATAACTAGAACAAAATGTAACATAACATCTCCCCAACCAAACAAGGACAGGATATATCATGCAACATACGACAGGTAAACTAACCATCTATGTGTAAAATGCACTCGAGATATCTCTAGTGGCACATGAGAGGGGGAGAAGAAGAAGAAACGGCCACCAAGCGTTCTACGGTTTGAGAAACGAGGGGCTACGAGCATCCAGCGTCCATTGGAAACAGAAATTCTCATACACCACTAGTAGACTCTCCCCACCCAATGTATATCCGTACCGTATACGCGGTACAAATAATATGCAAGACGTCATAGTATATATAAGTAGACCTGTACCAACCACTAGACCCGACGCGAACTCACGTGCCAATGATCAGTCGACACACAAATCCAAGCTCTCAACTCACTCATATAGTGATCGTGTATGATACGGTGTCCGGCTAGAAGGTACCACGTACCTTCACAATACACGGGATAAGTCCACTACTACTAGACGCGTGCACACAACTGAGAAGTAACTAGGTAACATAAACTAACTGCAAAAATATACAATCAAGCAAGGTGTACTTGCCTGTGTCCAGCAACTGAGTATCTGGGTCCAAAGTAGAGTCCGAGTCCCGAGAAGCAAATAATCCTAAACAAAATTTATCTCTAATTAATTACTAATTAAACAATTTAAACAATTCATTTAATTGCTAAGTAATCTATAATTTAAATTAATCTAGTACTACTAGCTAACTAGTATCAAATTTTTATGAATAATAATTATATAATAATAAATAGGTAACCATACTTATTATCATACCATTTATATTCTGAAATTTATTTACAACTAAATATTTAATAATTAATTAACTAATTAATGATAATCAATTAACCAACCATTTTAATACACACATGAATACACAATTCCTAATAATACTAACTTAAATAGTAAAAATCCTTAAAAGTCATTTTTAGTCTATTTTAATAATAAACTAAATAATATCAGAATAATAAATATATATTATATATATATTTTACAGAAAATGAATTATTATCATTAAACTATTTATTAAATAACTAGTTGAATAATAACAATAAGTACTTAATAATTTTAAATAAATCGAAATAAATCACCACCAACCTTAAATTTAATCATTAAAACTAAATTCACAGTAGTAACACAAAATTAATAATTATTTAAATCAATAAATAATTATTACACAATTAATTACATAAACCTAAACATGATTCTCAAAATTACTTTTAAGTCTTAAAAATTCGTAAATATATCTAAAATACATAAAATAAATTCCTAAATACCATATTTACACATTTCTAACAGAATCATATCACTTCACAAAATTTACAATATTTATATAACTAATAACAATTAATTATATAATATATTCAACTTATGTAATAAATCTAGAAATTACTCAACTAAATCCAAATAATTATAAATAATAATAAATAAATATTGGAATTATTTTTCTACAGAATAACATGCTATTACAAACATTTTCTATTCAATAAGTATTATTTAATTACTAACCAAATAAATAAGATAAATTGAAAACAATATTTAATATTCAATTTGATTAATACAAAACTTCCATGATAAATCTAAATATAATATTTTAAACACCAATCAAATTCTGAAAAAATTTCCATAACTTACTTTATAATTAAATCTATATTTTCCATATAAGTTATATTATTTAATTATTTATTAATTAAATAATAAGCATCAAAACGGAATTAATTAAACAGTGTAAATTCGCTGTTTTTCACATAAAATAATTATAAATTAAATTATAAAAATTCTGGAAAAATTATTTTAAAATACTATATTAATTATACAAACTTTTTCATGTACAAAGTTTTCTCTAATTCGTAATCAAAATGTTACATAAAAATTAAAACAGAAAACACATTTAATTAATTACTAACATTGAAACTTCATAATTAAATATAAATAAATATCAATAATTAATATTAAATCACACGAAAATTAGGGTAGAACCCCTACATATTTACCAATGATTTTCTACATTTAGATCTAATTAATCATCAATCTATTCATCACCAGAATCCTTACAATAATCTGAATATTCAGAATTTAATTATTAAAACTTGGTTTAAAGCATGCAAAGAGGATTTAATCCACGTGACAGCGCCACGGGGGGTCGGGGTTACCTTGCCACGCCGCAGGGGGGTGTCTCGCCGACGAGGGGGGGTTGCGCCGATGAGGGGGCCTCCGGATGCTACACGCGGGCGCGGGAAACGTCGTCGTCGTCGACGGCGGGGCTCCGGGTGAGGGGGGAAGGAGATAGACGAGAGAGAGAGAGAGAGGGATAGGGTGGCGATGATGAAGGGGGGCTGGTGGTTTGTGTGGAGGCAAGTTTAGGGTTAGGGTTGAGAGTAGATGCATATATATATATGCATGAAGGAGATCCAAATGAATAGGACCATACTGGGTTGGGCCTAAGTTAGGGTTAAACTTAAGGAATGGGTTTGGTTGCTAGGAATTTTAACACCACATCTATATAAGTATAGATATATATATATAATCTAAAAATAAAACCAATTGAATAATAACACTATATATATTTAATTATTGATATAAATATAATCTAATAATAAATCTATATGAAACTTGGTTAGAGTTTATAAATAATTTAATAATTAATGTAACAACATTTATTTAACAAATAACAATATTTAGTAATCTTGCATCAATATATATATATATATATACAATATAAATTAAACCCTGATTAGAAATAATTAATTAATTATTAAATAAATAGATTAACAAGCTATTCTTCAAAAAAAAAAAAAATTTAAAAATTCCCTGAAAATTCAGGGGGTTTACAATCTACCCAACTTATAAGAATTTTGTCCTTGAAATTTAAAATAATTCTAATACCGAAGAAATAATAAGAAAATCAATGAAAAGTAAATATATAAATTGTAACTTACTCAACAAGACAATTTACAACGATACTTGGGGGTTTATAGAGGGGTCAAAACTGGCATCATATCCTACAAGAATATGTTCTAGGTCCGGCATAGGTCATAGGATTTCCAAGTGATCAGGGAATAGATCGATATTGCATGGTCAAATCTAATAGGATAAGGAGAGGACACAAATAGTCTATTCTAAGGGAAAGATTTGTCAAACAAGTAGAGTTATTAAAATAGAGCACATAAAGGTGTGTTTATGGGGGGCATAAATGTCATGTGTATGGTGCGGTTTGTCTAGATCATAATGGTGCAATTATTGGAAAAAAAATCCTAATATTGTGCTTCAATTACCCAAGTCATGGTAAGGGATCAAATGATATGAACCAAGGAAAGGATAATAGGAAAACTTTTATTTGCTAAATGTCCGACTAAAATCAGTCTAAGATGGCTACTAGGGTGCTAAGGGTATTACTAAAATAAGATATCATACAAGGTATACTTAACTGACTTAGTAGAAAGATGGTTCTACTATAAATCATAGCTAATAAAGGATTATAAAGAGAAATTCTATACTAGGCGCAGAATAAAGAAGAGTTCAAGGGGGATGGGGTCGATTACAAATTTGAAGGTCCAATGCGAATAAATGTTTCAAGAAAACAAAATTTGTCAAACGGTCGCAAATGAGATCCTAGGAAAAGTTTACTATATCTTCGTCTGCATAAAATAATCATAGGGAAAGCGAATCAACATGTACTAGGTTGGCCAGACCCTCATGCACCGATTCTGATTAGACAACATTTTAGTGGGTGCACCCAATAATATATGTGTCAAGAACAAGCTTGAGAAAAGAAGAAGCTTGTAAAAACTAGGCTATAACAGCAATATTAGTCAAGACGATAAAAATAAACGTACAGAAGAAAAGAAAGTACAAGATAGTTCAAGTCCAAAACATAAATAATGATTTGACCTTTCTAGTTGCCCTATGAATCTCTAACCTTAGTTGAGCTAGGGATAGGAACCCACAAAGTTATGTCTAGGTAATCTAAATACTTATACCAACATATAGTCAGTGTTATCCAACTATAATTTCTTAATGGTCCTGGGAAAAGTATGATGCTAGACTACAAGGTAAACTACCCAACTTATAAGAATTGAACTAGTACCTCTAACTGTCTCTTTAGGGAAGCAAGTTTATCCTACCAAATTGTAGCAACAACATAGAATTTTCTAGAGAAGCAATAATAATCCTAACATGAGAAGAAAAAAAATCCTTTGGTCTATTCAAAAGGATAAGATGTAATGATCTGTTTTCCATTATTGCTTAAGAAAACAAATTTTGGATCGATAGTACTAAAATTATACAGCACGATAAATAGTAAATAAGGAAAGAAAATAAACTAATTAGATAATAAAAAAAAATCCTTACAGCATTTAGCTCGGCAACCGTGGCATGAGCTAAAGGTGAAGGAAAAATTTTATTACAAAAAATATCAACCAATATTGTCTACAGGTAAAGTAACAAACAACTAAATAGATATTCCTAATATTAATACTAATAATATAATACTAAAATATAGGAGAAGATATACTGGTTGACGGATTTGGGATATGGTCAAGAAAAATTTATAGACATCTATAGCTCTAAACAATTAGGGAATCATGATACTAGTTTAGGGTCGAGAACAAGGATGATAAAATTTTAAGAAGAAGACATAGTCACATGGGTCGATGACTTAACTATAACTGCATATAATCACTATCATGGCTATGAAAAATATGGCAACTAAGGTGTGACACTTCTATCTCATTAGAGTAACATCCTCTATGTTTATTTCCTCATCAAGATAAAAAAAAAATCAAATTCCTGTTAATAAATTTTCTTCATAAATTCCTTCAGTATAAAATTTTTAAATCAAAACAATCATCCACCAATTTCCTTAATCTCTTTAAGATCGTCGCATATAATCATAATTATAACTTTAAAATACCCAACCAATCCTTTTATCATCACACCAACTCCCTTTTATTTTCCCCCCCTTTTTTTCCTCAACTTTAATTCAGTTTACCTAATATAAAAGATTGTAACTCTCTTATGAAAATACTTAAATCAATCACCGAGATAAATATTATCATAATACTAAATTCTTCTTTTTTTTTCCAAAAGAAACTTCAATAAAAATTTATCAATCTAAAAAAAAAGATTTAAATCTCAAATTTTTTTTCAATCAAAATTTGTTCCATCAAACAAAATTCAATCACAAAAAAAATACCTCAAATTTCTAAATCGATCCTCGAAATAAACTTTATTATAGTACAAACATCCTTTTCTTTTCTCCTCAAAATTTTTAGATTAAAATTACCCAACTCCAAATTTTAAATCACTTTATGAAATGCATCAAATTTCTAAATTCTTCTTAAATAAACCCTTTTTTTTCATCAAGGTCAAAATATTCAATCTTTAAAGAAATATAAATCTCATAGACAACTCTTAACTATTTCTATTTACAATCATCTATCCTCAAATTTAAAAAAAAAAATATTCTTCTATTTTGGAAACCAATATAAATCATCAACCAATTTAAATATCATGTAGCAATGTGAATATTTAAATTTTTAATCATCAAGTTGATTTTTATATCCTCTCTAACCAATCATAGAATTTTTTATTTTTTTTAAAAACTCAAATCAAAACTTTAAATCATCCTCTCAAATCGATCATCGAGTTTATTTTATTAATCAACTTCTAACAGTCTTTCCCATATGAGTATAAGTAATCTTTCTCACTATCATTCGAAATTGATATATCATTACTACTCAACTTTGAATTAACTAATCATTCATGCAAAATTATATCTTTTCAAAAATATGGTGTTCATCAACCTGCAATATTTAGTACTTTCCCAGAATTCAATTATAGACTCAACCGCCTAATTAGCTGCCAAGGTAACCCATCTAGCCATATAGTTACTCAAGAGTGTATATAGTATAGCATCTTCCAAACCTCTATCAATTATGACAAGCAAAGGGTACGGTAGATTAGATCGAGAAGGATATAATTGCAAGGAAGTCAAAGAGTCAGAAGATATAAATCAAAGAAGAGATCAAGTATTTCGAGGAGTTTGAAATGAGTCGAAATCAAACGAGATCAAAGGATAAAAATAATCAATTGTGGATGAGACACGATAGTCCTAATCCTATACGCAGGCTTGCTTGGTACGGTAAAGTAACCAAACAATATTTTCTCGACCTGCATGGGCCACCACTAAAAACATGTCACGCCCCGGTTCCAAGATATGTGGGACCAGGAACACGTGGCGTGCCAGCTGTACGATCAAGTATAGAAAAACCCCAATTTAATGGACTATACTCGATCGTAGTACGCTGAAGTAACAACTAAATAACAATACAGGCAGGTAAATACTAATCTCATCCACAGGAAAAATCACGGAATAAAGCTGGAAGAAATGAAAATAACTCTGAATCAAACTACAAGTCATGACTAGTGGAAAATAATCCCCCAATAAATGTATGAATGAACTACTAAAAGAGTACAACTGAACCAGAAAAGAAATAGATAGCCACTAGCAGAAATTACCTAAGAACTCAAGAAACTCACGAGGCTCAACATTGAAGTCCTCGTCAGCAAAAGTCTCCAATCTCCGTAGTCCGTCGGTACCTGTGCTCGTCCCAATCTGGAAAAGGTGCCAGGTCCTCAGAGGGACGTAACAAGTACACAAGAAATCGACATACATGATAGTACAGGGCAGTATATAAATAACTAGAACAAAACGTAACATAACATCTCCCCAACCAAATAAGGACAGGATATATCATGCAACATACGATAGGTAAACTAACCATCTATGTGTAAAATGCACTCGAGATATCTCTAGTGGCACATGAGAGGGGGAGAAGAAGAAGAAACGGCCACCAAGCGTTCTACGGTTTGAGAAACGAGGGGCTACGAGCATCCAGCGTCCATTGGAAACAGAAATTCTCATACACCACTAGTAGACTCTCCCCACCCAATGTATATCCGTACCGTATACGCGGTACAAATAATATGCAAGACGTCATAGTATATATAAGTAGACCTGTACCAACCACTAGACCAGACGCGAACTCACGTGCCAATGATCAGTCGACACACAAATCCATGCTCTCAACTCATTCATATAGTGATCGTGTATGATACGGTGTCCGGCTAGAAGGTACCACATACCTTCACAATACACGGGATAAGTCCACTACTACTAGACGCGTGCACACAACTGAGAAGTAACTAGGTAACATAAACTAACTGCAAAAATATACAATCAAGCAAGGTGTACTTGCCTGTGTCCAGCAACTGAGTATCTGGGTCCAAAGTAGAGTCCGAGTCCCGAGAAGCAAATAATCCTAAACAAAATTTATCTTTAATTAATTACTAATTAAACAATTTAAACAATTCATTTAATTGCTAAGTAATCTATAATTTAAATTAATCTAGTACTACTAGCTAACTAGTATCAAATTTTTATGAATAATAATTATACAATAATAAATAGGTAACCATACTTATTATCATACCATTTATATTCTAAAATTTATTTACAACTAAATATTTAATAATTAATTAACTAATTAATGATAATCAATTAACCAACCATTTTAATACACACATGAATACACAATTCCTAATAATAGTAACTTAAATAGTAAAAATCCTTAAAAGTCATTTTTAGTCTATTTTAATAATAAACTAAATAATATCAGAATAATAAATATATATTATATATATATTTTACAGAAAATGAATTATTACCATTAAACTATTTATTAAATAACTAGTTGAATAATAACAATAAGTACTTAATAATTCTAAATAAATCCAAATAAATCACCACCAACCTTAAATTTAATCATTAAAACTAAATTCACAGTAGTAACACAAAATTAGTAATTATTTAAATCAATAAATAATTATTACACAATTGATTACATAAACCTAAACATGATTCTCAAAATTACTTTTAAGTCTTAAAAATTCGTAAATATATCTAAAATACATAAAATAAATTCCTAAATATCATATTTACACATTTCTAACAGAATCATATCACTTCACAAAATTTACAATATTTATATAATTAATAACAATTAATTATATAATATATTCAACTTATGTAATAAATCTAGAAATTACTCAACTAAATCCAAATAATTATAAATAATAATAAATAAATATTGGAATTATTTTTCTACAGAATAACATGCTATTACAAACATTTTCTATTCAATAAGTATTATTTAATTACTAACCAAATAAATAAGATAAATTGAAAACAATATTTAATATTCAATTTGATTAATACAAAACTTCCGAGATAAATCTAAATATAATATTTTAAACACCAATCAAATTCTGGAAAAATTTTCATAACTTACTTTATAATTAAATCTATATTTTCCATATAAGTTATATTATTTAATTATTTATTAATTAAATAATAAGCATCAAAATGGAATTAATTAAACAGTGTAAATTCGCTATTTTTCACATAAAATAATTATAAATTAAATTATAAAAATTCTGGAAAAATTATTTTAAAATACTATATTAATTATACAAACGTTTTCATGTACAAAGTTTTCTCTAATTCGTAATCAAAATGTTACATAAAAATTAAAACAGAAAACACATTTAATTAATTACTAACATTGAAACTTCATAATTAAATATAAATAAATATCAATAATTAATATTAAATCACACGAAAATTAGGGTAGAACCCCTACATATTTACCAATGATTTCCTACATTTAGATCTAATTAATCATCAATCTATTCATCACAACAATCCTTACAATAATCTGAATATTCAGAATTTAATTATTAAAACTTGGTTTAAAGCATGCAAAGAGGATTTAATCCACATGACAGCGCCACGGGGGGGCGGGGTTACCTTGCCACGCCGCAGGGGGTGGCTCGCCGACGGGGGGGGTTGCGCCGACGAGGGGGCCGCCGGATGCTATACGCGGGCACGGGAAACGCCGTCGTCGTCGACGGCGGGGCTCCGGGTGAGGGGGGAAGGAGATAGACGAGAGAGAGAGAGAGAGAGATAGGGTGGCGGTGATGAAGGGGGGCTGGTGGTTTGTGTGGAGGCAAGTTTAGGGTTAGGGTTGAGAGTAGATGCATATATATATATGCATGAAGGAGATCCAAATGAATAGGACCATACTGGGTTGGGCCTAAGTTAGGGTTAAACTTAAGGAATGGGTTTGGTTGCTAGGAATTTTAACACCACATCTATATAAGTATAGATATATATATATATAATCTAAAAATAAAACCAATTGAATAATAACACTATATATATTTAATTATTGATATAAATATAATCTAATAATAAATCTATATGAAACTTGGTTAGAGTTTATAAATAATTTAATAATTAATGTAACAGCATTTATTTAACAAATAACTATATTTAGTAATCTTGCATCTATATATATATATACAATATAAATTAAACCCTGATTAGAAATAATTAATTAATTATTAAATAAATAGATTAACAAGCTATTCTTAAAAAAAAAAATAATTTTAAAAATTCCCTGAAAATTTAGGGGGTTTACAGTAAGACGTCCCATACATTACATATTTGGATGATCATGAAGCTAGTCATACAATATATGAAGACTAGCAAAAATTTCAGTCATACATGATCAACCCTAAGATTTGTTAATCATGCTACAACCCGTAGGTAGACAATAAGTAAAATACAATGGAGCTAACACGTGCTCGTCGGCTAAACGCCTCAAAAGAATATTTCTACAATAGAGTGGAAGAGCAAAATAAAACCCACTCGTTGCCAGGATTACGCCTGGTGGTCACCATCTGGCTGGAAGATAGGGAGATCCTCTGGAGCTGCTCCGGTATCTGGCCACACAAAACCAGTTGGATCAGATCCCAGAAAGAGTAAGTGCCACAAAGGAGGCTTCACTTAAGAACTAAAACCAGCAATTAGCATAACACATAATAACATATTAAAACTGGAGATATGGAAAAATTATGATGATATACGATACAATAACCATGGGACTATTCAGATAGCCAGGTTACAACCCTTAAATCAAACAAGGACCGGGGTTGTAATCCTTCATCTGAAGGGAACTTGGTTTTCTACCATTTATCGATAAAATAAAGCACAAGCACTCAGGTCATGTTACAATCTTGTACAGGATTAGGACAAGACTAGACTGGGTTAGACTCCATCCAATCAATCACGGCCAAGTAATGAGTACGACTTGATACTTTAACTAACTAGGGTTATCACAGGCCTAGTTACTAGCAAGATGCAATGAGATATTCCAACAGCCACAAGCCCTGCAGACCATCCAGGTTATCCAGATCGAATATTCGTTCATGAAGGGTGCAACACATGACAGTGTGCTGGAAATGTGCCCTACTCGTCGGTAGGCAACAAGTCCACTTGTGCGTCCAGATAACGGGATTGCCTGAAGCTGGGAATTCTCTTCATGACTACTGGATTATTCTAATTATTAGCCTTAGTCAATTTCAGTAGGTACCCCTAACCATGGTACTCAGGGGTCTCTGCCCTAGACATGATGTAAGATAATACTGGTTCATTTGTACAAACACAATCGCCTACGGTGTCCAGGCCATTCATTCTTGTCATATCATGCTAGCCGTCGCAACAACATAACGAGATATACCATATTAGATTTATTTATCAAGAGTGCGCCACGACGGACCACTTGTCATGTCATTTTACTTGTCAAGAGTGCACCACGACGGGTCACTATCGTGTTCATGGACATATTCAGAATTAACATAGTATAAGCATTCCATTTATGGGACCCAAGTTACACAGGGGGTCATGAGACAAAAGCATAAATATAACAACCCAACATAATAAAAGGGGTGCAAGGGCTATGGAAAGAGCCATGCGGCTCGGGCCCATGCGGCATGGGGCTCATGCGGCTAAGGGAAGCAGTGCCATGTAGCTAAGGGAGACGGGCTCATGCGGCTCGGGGGGAACAGGCTCATGCGACATGAGGGTAACAGGCTCATGCGGCATGGGGGAGGAGGCTCATGTGGCATGAGGGTAACAGGCTCAAGCGGCATGGGGAGGCTCATGCGGCTAAAGGGAACAGGGCCATGCGGCTCGGAGGGAGCAGGCTCATGCGGCATGAGGGTAACAGGCTCATGCGGCATAGGGGAGGTGGCTCATACGGCTCGGGGAGAGCAGGCTCATGCGGCATGAGGGTAACAGGCTCGTACCGCATGGGGGAGGAGGCTCATGCGGCTAAAGGGAACAGGGCCATGCGACTCGGGAGGGAGCAGGCTCATGCGGTATGAGGGTAACAGGCTCATGCGGCTAAAGGAACATGAAGACTAGAATGCCTATGCGGTCGCAGGGGACTTGTCGCATGAAAAGGCCATGCGGTCAAGCACTGTTCTTCTTCTCCAACTTTTTTGAGAAGAACCATGAAGACCATGGCTTCCAAGCTCCAATAATCCTTCATCTAAGGTCAAAATCCTGATTTCTATAGGTCAAAATGGGGCAGAATAAAATTCTCTATAACATGGAACCATCAAAACTTAAAAATAATAAAACATAAAAGATCGAAATCCAAGAAATCCAGAAATGCAACAAGCTTAGATCTACATGAAATAAACTATGGAAATTAAATATGCTAAGTACTAAAGTGTCTTAGAATCTCATGAGGAAGAAAATGGAACGACAAGAATTGAGTTCCTCCATGAAGCAAGTTGCACTTGCCTAAGCCTCTCTTGGTAGGTGGAGAGAGTTAATAGAGGAAGAAGAAGAAGTAGATGAAGAAGTGAATGAGGAGAGAGAAAGGGGTTGGTGGCTTATAAAAGAAGAGAGTGGGTGGTAGGTGGGGTTGGTCCACATGCAAAAACTGAACCAAGCCGAACCAAGCAAATGAAATGCCAAAATGAACCATGCAATAAGACATGCAATATGAGTCAAAATACGTACACATATACCAAAATACATAATACGAACTACGGGCGTTACATTAACAAGAGCCAATGGTGGTTGGCCATAACTCGGTCAAGCCTCGAGAGAAGAAGGTTCGATCCTCTGCAGTTGTTGGACCACGTAACGGCTGCCCCAAAGAAGACGATCTGGGATAGGAGAGTGTCCAGATTGAACTGGTTGAATTCGAATATAGAACCCGAGTCTTCCGTGAGGCCCCCGCTATGCTCCGTTGGGGCACAGATAGCATTAAAATCTCCTTCCACCAACCAGGGAGACTATATATATATATATATATATAAGGAACTTTATTGATGTATCAGGCACAAAATGTCGAAGCCTATACAAGTAAAAGAGACCAGCGCAAAAAGACAACAAAAGTCAAAAGGAGGCCAGAAGCAGCCAAAAAGACTTGCTGGCCCGGACCGTAGGTTAGGACAGCACCTTCCAAAAATGATCCGGTGAGTGTGTACAACGTTTGTTGATTTTGAGACTCTGACGGAGGACCTCCCATATCAGCTGAGAGGGATTGTATTGGTGACCTTCGTATCTATATCAGTTACAGTTCTTCTAGAGAGCCTAAATTTCGGTGGCTGTGACGATCTGAAGGCCATGAGATGTGCCCCAGCTGGCAAGGAGATCGTTGAAGCCCCCGACATGGTGATCAAGTCCACAACGATACGAGAGGCTGGACCACATCTGAGTGATGAGGTCACCGGAGAACAGGATGTGTTTGGTGGTTTTTGAGGGGTACAAAGTACAGCAATGGCACTTAGAGGCCAGGCTGTAGTCGATGAAGGTGAGGGAGTCGTCGGTGGGAAGCTTTCTGCGGTGACTTCTCCAGAAAAGAGCGATCAGCGGAGAAGGAGCGTCAGGTCCTCTCACCACGAGCCTGGCGGAGGCCATCGTGAAGGTACCATTGGGCGTTGCAGCCCATATCAGTGCGTCGAGAATCTCATTGAGGTAGAAGTCTGCAGCGGCAAGGTTGGCCAATGTCGTCGGTCCCAACCAGTCTCTGACCCGCTTCCATCTCTAGCCGAATTCGCTGTCCCATAAGTCTTGGATGGTGCAATTGAAGGTGGCGGTTGCGATAGATTGAAGGACGACATTACGGAGCCAGCCTCGTATCGCAACGACGAGCTGCCATTACCAATCTGTAGGCGGATGAGGGGTTCGACGAGGTATCGGTCGTGAAGAATACGGAGCCAGGATGCAGACGAACGATTATAGGCTACGGCCGTCACGGGGTGAGAATGACGAAAGTATCTAGCCTTCATGAATCTAGTCCAAATGGAGTTCTCTGATCGGACTTTCCACCACAGCTTCATTGAGCAGGCGTCAATGATGTGCGCTAGTCTGCTGAATCCCAGGCCGCCTGCTTTGGTTGGTTTGGCCATAGTATTGTAAAGCCCCTAAATTTCTATTGATTTTTATTTTATTTTATTTTGGTACTGATTTAAAATTTGGTATTATACGTCGCGTGGTCGTATTTTACGTCGCGCACAAAATTTTATTTTTCGAAATTGCTCGACGAGTGCGAATATGTACGAGCGTACATATTTTTGGAAAAATATTTTTCTTATTTTTAGTTTCAAAATATATATAATAAGTAATTTAGTTATCGTCCCAAAATTTCAATTTGTTATTTTATATATAAAACCTTTATTTACATAGTTATAATAATAAATAATTTCTTTAAAATGGTATATTAGAAAAGTAGATTTATATAAATATCATTTGGACATTAGTAAATATTTATTGTATTTTCGAAATTATTTTATTAGTATTTTTGGAAAATATATTTTGGAATTATTATGGCGATTTAAATCTTGATTTAAATTCTTGGATTTATTTAAATGGTTAAATATTTGAAATTGATTTATCTCATTGAATTTATACTAGAAATTTAATTAGATTTAAATTTGGATTGTATTTGGATTGGATCTGATTTATTTTAAATTTATTTAAAAGGGGATTTAAACTACTCCTAATTCTATCCAATTGGGAATTCCCACATCCTATAAATAGGCAGGTACTCCTCCAATTTCCACACCACAATCACAAGTGCATCGTGTCTGTGACCATCCAGTCTCTTATTCCATATTTTACAACTACATTATCCATATCCCCGTGTCGGACACACCCCGACATCATCGAATACCCGATCCTAACTCTACCATCCCAACCACCAAATCTTTCGCCGTCATCAGCCCCCAACTCTGGTCATCACCACCCTCGCCATCATTACCCCGACGCAACCACCACCACCAGGCAATACCGCCACCATCGCCATCATCAAAATCCCCTTCGCCACCCCAAAACCACCCCTCGGCAGACATCACCACCGCCACCACAAGAATAAGGAAAGGGGGAGAACCTCACCTCGACGGAGTCCTCCGTACCACCACACTGGGCCGCGCCACCGTTGACAGGGAGCCGCTGCCAAGGCTCAGACCCGATGCCACCGAATCGTCGTGCAGTCGAGAGCCCCGCTCGTGAACGCCGAGCACCGTCTCCAGGCGCGCACCCAGCCCCGGCGACCGTATTCCCCACGGCCGCCCTCTCCTTCCTCAGATCCACATCCCGTCGGTCCGGCCCCGCCGCCGCCGCGGATCCGCCCACGTGTGCGTACCCTTCCGCGGCACTGGTAGCCGCTGTGCCCCGCCCAAGTTAGACTCCGGCCACACGACTCCTCCGCTCCTCTTTCCGACGCCGCCAACCCATAACGTGGAGACTACCGCCGCTGTGTCCTCCTCACCGTCCCCTTCCGGAACTCCGGCGCGACCGCCCCCTTTCCGCGAGCGCCGCCCGCGCAGGGCAGCAGCCGCCGCCCCTCCGCGCTTGGCCTCGCCGCCCACCTCCCAGCGCCATCAGCTGCCTCGACTCCGTCGCCGAGGCTCAGATCTGCCACCCGAACCGCCCGCTCGCGCCTCTCCGTCCTCCACCGCCGCTTTCTCGGAGCCATCGCCGATCTGGACCCGCCTGGCCTCCTCTGGAGAGCGTCGCCGCCACTGGGGGCCGCCGCTCGAAAAACCCAGCCGCCGTCGACCGCCGCCTCGCCGGTGGGCCGAAACCGCCGGAGCCGCCCCTTCCGGTAAAAACCCATTCCTCTCTTCTCTCTCTCACTCCCTGTCTCTGAACGAAATGGGGAATAAGGTGTTGGTTTTTTTTTAAGGGATGAAGTTATCATATTATTGTTATTATTATTACTTTTAGTATTATCATACCTCATTAGTTATATTATCAATTATTATTATTATTATTATTATTATTATTACAGTTATTAAGTTTATTATTATTATCATTATTATTATTATTTTTTTTTATTAATACTATTACTGTTATTATTGATATTAGCATTATTATTATATTATTATTATTTTTAGAAATTAGTAGTGTATTATTTTGTTATTTAAATAAATGGATAACGTATATTTTCCAAAAATTATTTTTACTATATTTTAGTAAAATATATTGACTAACGGGGAGTTACTTTCTACAAAAATATATATTATATATATGATCCTAAAAACGAATTTCGATATTTTCATAATTGACTAATAAAAACATGGTTTCCTAAACTTGTGAGGTATATAGATTAATTTTAAATAGATATTTAAAATTATTTTGGCTAATAAAAAGATATTTTTCAAATTGTATATATAAAATATTTTCAAGTATATTTACGTGAAAGTATTATAAAACTATTTTCTAAAATTAGTATATGTATATATCTCCACAGATTCTCCTCAACTATCCCTTTGATCACGACTAATCGTGCATTTCTTTTTTTCGGGAATTTCGGACCATGCTGCATCGACCATGGCTATTGGACAGAACACGACTTGCTCGATCACCGCACCACATCAGACGACCTACCAGGCAAGATACCTTGCCATTATACTATTTATATTCAGTCTGCATTTTTATTACATATCACTGTTCATTTATTTTTAGTTCTTGATTATTGCCTGCTCAGTGATATTAGTTGTACCTTGTTATTTACCTTTGATTGCATATGGACTTAGAGTTAAGGGACTACCACTAGCTTAGTACATTGTATAAACTTTGACACTGATGTGCCACGAGATGTGTGAGTTATGAGTAGCATATAGTCTATGGACTTGCGTGTTGGCTGATCACTGATGCGTGCAGGACGTGCGTTAGGTCTAACTGTCAATAGTTGTATGTTAGAAGACTTGATAGTTAGTAGTGTTACATGGTCGTGGATACGACATGATATATACATTGGGTGGGGAGAACATTTCCTTATCGTATGGGCTTCTATGCACTTCCCTTATTACCTGTGCGCTCCGCCGGAGACGCAGGCTCCAGGTGCCCTCTGACGTTTTCCAGAGCGTTATGGACGTAGCCCCTTGCACATGATGCCCTCTGACGATCTTCGGACGTTACGGACGTAGGCCCCTGGTGCCCTGTATGGAAACTATGCCGATCCTATTTACAGCCAGGGCCCATGCGACGAAAGGTTTGTTCTCACTGCATGTTCACTTTAGTTTGGTTAGATTACCTTATTGTGTCTTGTCACTTTCTTTGATTGTGGCATATTTTATATTCAGTATTATATGGCATGTTGATGTATCTTGTTACGTCCCTCTGAGGACCTGGTTATCTCGCCAGGTGTGTGTTTCGTGATTTCTTGCAGGTGCTCTAGCTAAGGCCATTCCTTCCTTCGTGGTGATTGCTCTTGGACTCATTATTGCTCTCGCTTGCTAAATTCTTTCCTTGTATATTTTTCCATATATAATTTGGTTGGTAGTGGACTTTGTCTCCACCCAACGATTGTATACATAAAAAATTTAAAGTTGCTTTTATACCATTGTTTATCTTTGTGGATGAGATTTAGTACCTTGGTTACTGCATTTTACAGCTTATGTATATATACGAGGGTCCATATTCTTCGTATGTATACAGCTGGCATGATTACGTTCTAGTCCTATGTATTTTAGGACTGGGGCGTTACATGTTTTTGTGGTGGCCCATGCAGGTCTAGTTTGCCGTTTCGGTTACATGATTGAACCAAACGGACCTGCAATATAGGATTAGAGTTTAGAATCTCATCCACCTACTTGACTTCCTTCCTTGACTTCAAATTTCGAACTCTCGTTCGACCTCCTTGATTTGTATCTTGCTTGACTCCTTCTACCGTAAATTCTTAGTTTCGTGTTTAGTAAGATGACTACACTAGTATATGCCCATAGGTTAAATACATGGCTAGATGGATTGCATTTGGCAATTAGTATGCATTGGAATTTTATTTGAGTTACCAAGGAATTTATTTTTCTAGAAAGTATGATTTTAAGGATTAGTTAATTTCAAGTTGGGTAGTAGCATATTACCGCCTTCAATGAATAGTTGGAATTTTATTTTGCAATTACAAGGCGGTATACACAAGAAGACAGAAGACAATCTTATGAATTATGATTTTTGGAAATAGCGAAATAGTTTATGATTTGTTTGGGATATAAAACCGATTTGAGAAACATCTTTAAATTGTGACACATGATTTACGGATTTGTTCGAGTTTGGATTGTTAAAGTTTATCTCGAATTTATTAAAGTGTTTAAATTTTATATGTTATGATTTTGTAAACGACTAGAGAATATAAAGAGTTTATGATTTACGGTTTATGTGAGAGCTTGAGGTTTTAAATTGAGTCTACGATTACGAATTATAAGTATTTGATTTGAAGAGATAATGGTAAAAAAATTTGTTTGAAATATTTTTGGAAGATATGAAATTGACTTGAAGGAAAAGTATTTAAAAATTTGCTCATATGATTTATGATTTATAAAGTTATTTAGATTTCGAGTTTAAAGCCTTGATTATGGATATTAAAATTTTGGAAAAAAAAAGAAAGAAGGGAGGATTACTTTTTGTGACTTATTGGAAGCTAGATATTCACATTTGAAGGATATATGAATAAATTTGGGAGTTATTTAAATGTTCCATTTTGTAGTATGAATTTCGACGGATAAACTTATTAAATGTTGAGTTTACGATTTGGACAAAAAAAATGGAGGTTATTACTCAAGTTGCGATATACAAGGGTTGTTTCGAGATTGACTAAAAATTTAAAATTTTGATTAAAGTTGACAGTCTAAAATAATTGAAATTTGGTGAAGTATCTTGGAAATATTATTGAGAAAATTTCGAGGAACTTGAAATGTTAGATTAAATCATATATTGGTAGAGGACTAAGAAGCAAGTAAGGTCACCCTAGTGAGATAAAAGTATTCCGCATTAGATTGCCATGCCACCTATGATTATGATATTGCATATACACAAGTGTAATTAGTCATCGACCAAACCGATGAACATATCTTTGACTTACTCGACCTTCCCTCAAATCTAGATCATTATTTGTGACCATCTACTTGTTTGAAACTTAGAAATGATTATAACCATCCCCTTGACCATAGCCTTACCTATGAGACTATTTTCTCTCTAAAAACTGTGCTCTAACTTATTTTACCTTTATCTACGAGATTTCCTAATTATTTTTATTTCGTGCTTTAACTGGATCCATCTTATTTTTGCGTAAATGTCACCTTATGAACTCCCACTTTCTATTCTAGACCTATTGGCGTTCCCTATCGTGACTTTGATATTTGGAGCACAACACTAGACTTTTTCTTCCAACAAATTTCACATGCAAGACCTAGACGAGCTTACCTTCATGTAGGAATATCATGTCCCACTAAAACACGTCCCCTTGTACTCTATTTTTATGGTACGACTTTCGGGTAATAAAGACTAACTATAACCTATACCATGGTACCGATATACTTTTGACTATATAGTGGGACTCGATCTCGACTCAAATCTTTGGCCCGATTGCGATCTACTAAGTCCGTTAAATGCTTAACTTTGCGTTTTTGATTGCTTAACCTTTGTCATTATTTTCATGTTTCTCTCGATTCACTTAGACACATAACATTTTTTCTTTTCGCTTGTAGCAACCCTTCTTTTTTCCCAATTAAATTGCTTTCTCATATTTCACTATGATTTCTCCATTGCTTATGCCACCTTATTCCTTGTATGATTCCCTTATGCGAAATAAAAGTTGATCATGACAATCTCGGATTAGTAGAGGTTAGATTGGAGAACCCCACAACATGGATGAATAATAAAGTAGTTAAGATAATTACGAGATTATGAGCTATAGGAGGGACATAAATGGAAATGTGTCCGAATCAATGAAGTAAGGAATGATATATTATGTTTTGACGAAACACTCAAGGATAAATAGACTTCTCGGATTTCAAATTTTGTTTTAAACTATATATCGAGTGGAAAATCTTCTAAAGTGTTGGTGGTTTAAGAACCAAATAAATATATAAAATTTAGGGATGCAAATTTTTGGATAAAGGCAATGTTGACGTTATGATGATATTAGCTTTCAAGGATGACCAATTGTTGAAGAAAGAAACATTTACATATTTGATTAAGTTCTAAGATGATCATGAATACAAATGTAAGATGAGTTACATTTCTACCATCAAAGAGATGAGATTGTTGAATTCAAATTTTCGAGAGAGTGACTAATAAGTATTTTAGAAAAATTTGCAATTATGATGATAGAAGATTGAGTTATGAAGGTATACAGATAGTTTTCGAGATTTATCATTGAAGACGGATTTTTGATACCCACGGATGCATTAACCAACAAATACGAATCTTAGTAAGGAGATTTTAACTTCTACTTGGGCCAATTGGTTGAAAGTGTTGGAATTTTAATGTTAGAGGAAAATTTTAAAGATATATATAAGTGAGCTAGTATAAATGGAAATTATGGAATTCAAAATTTGAGACTATTTGAAAATTACATGACGAGCTAGAGGAAGCTAGAATAAAATTTTACTCATATTGGTTTTTGGTAACGAGACGTAGTACGAAAGAAATTAATGGAAAGATCGATTTATGATAAGATAGAATTACATGAACATTGAAATCAAAGGATTAAGAAGATTATTACCTACCTATGAGGTTGTCTTTCTTAGGTTAATATTAAGGTTGATTGAGCTTAGTCATTAATTGATTGTCATGATCGAAATCTAAAACCATCGAAATTTTATTCTAGTCGATCGAATGATACGTTGCCATTGAAATGTCACTCGCCTCCTCGACGAATATTACGTTTTCATTCTCGTGATCTCATATATCTATTCAAATAAACACTTTCCATCCCCTTCGCCCTACCTACCCTAATTTTTCCTAAATTTCGAGGACGAAATTCTTTTAAGTTGGGTAGGATGTAAAGCCCCTAAATTTCTACTGATTTTTATTTCATTTTATTTTGGTACTGATTTAAAATTTGGTATTGTACGTCGCGTGGTCGTATTTTACGTCGCGCACAAAATTTTATATTTCGAAATTGCTCGACGAGTGCGAATATGTGCGAGCGTACATATTTTAGGAAAAACATTTTTCTTATTTTTAGTTTCAAAATATATATAATAAGTATTTTAGTTATCGTCCAAAAATTTCAATTTGTTATTTTATTTATAAAACCTTTATTTACATAGTTATAATAATAAATAATTTCTTTAAAATGGTATATTAGAAAAGTAGATTTATGTTAATATCATTTGGACATTAGTAAATATTTATTGTATTTTTGAAATTATTTTATTAGTATTTTTGGAAAATATATTTCGGAATTATTATGGCGATTTAAATCTTGATTTAAATTCTTGGATTTATTTAAATGGTTAAATATTTGAAATTGATTTATCTCATTGAATTTATACTAGAAATTTAATTAGATTTAAATTTGGATTGTATTTGGATTGGATCTGATTTATTTTAAATTTATTTAAAAGGGATTTAAACTACTCATAATTCTATCCAATTGGAAATTCCCACATCCTATAAATAGGCAGGTACTCCTCCAATTTCTACACCACAATCACAAGTGCATCGTGTCTGTGACCATCCAGTCTCTTATTCCATATTTTACAACTATATTATCCCTATCCCCGTGTCAGACACACCCCGACATCATCGAATACCCGATCCAAACTCTACCATCCCAACCACCAAATCCCTCACCGTCATCAGCCCCCAACTCCGGTCATCACCACCCTCGCCATCATCACCCCGACGCAACCACCACCACCAGGCAATACCGCCATCATCGCCATCATCAATATCCCCTTCGCCACCCCAAAACTACCCCTCGGTAGACATCACCACCGCCACCACAAGGATAAGGAAAGGGGGAGAACCTCACCTCGACGGAGTCCTTCGCACCACCGCACTGGGTCGCGCCACCGTTGACAGGGAGCCACTGCCAAGGCTCAGACCCGACGCCACCGAATCGCCGTGCAGTCGAGAGCCCCGCTCGTGAACGCCGAGCGCCGCCTCCAGGCGCGCGCCCAGCCCCGGCGACCGTATTCCCCACGGCCGCCCTCTCCTTCCTCAGATCCATATCCCGCCGGTCCGGCCCTGCCGCCGCCGCGGATCCACCCACGTGTGCGCACCCTTCCGCGGCGCTGGAAGCCGCTGTGCCCCGCCCAAGTTAGCCTCCGGCCACACGACTCCTCCGCTCCTCTTCCCGACGCCGCAACCCCACGACGTGGAGACCACCGCCGCTGTATCCTCCTCACCGCCCCTTCTGGAACTCCGGCGCGACCGCCCCCTTTCCGCGTACGCCGCCCGCGTAGGGCAGCAGCCGCCGCCCCTCCGCGCTTGGCCTCGCCGCCCACCTTCCAGCGCCATCAGCTGCCTCGACTCCGCCGCCGAGGCTCAGATCCGCAACCCGAACCGCCCGCTCGCGCCTCTCCGTCCTCCACCGCCGCTTTCTCGGAGCCATCGCCGATCTGGACCCGCCTGGCCTCCTCTGGAGAGCGCCGCCGCCACTTGGGGCCGCCGCTCGAAAAACCCAGCCGCCGCCGACCGCCGCCTCGCCGGTGGGCCGAAATCGCCGGAGCCGCCCTTTCCGGTAAAAACCCATTCCTCTCTTCTCTCTCTCTCCATGTCTCTGAACGAAATGGGGAATAAGGTGTTGGTTTTTTTTTAGGGATGAAGTTATCATATTATTATTATTATTATTACTTTTAGTATTATCATAACTCATTAGTTATATTATCATTATTATTATTATTATTATTATTACAGTTATTAAGTTTATTATTATTATCATTATTATTATTATTATCATTTTTATTAATACTATTACTGTTATTATTGATATTAGCATTATTATTATTTTTAGAAATTAATAGTGTATTATTTTGTTATTTAAATAAATGGATAACGTATATTTTCCAAAAATTATTTTTACTATATTTTAGTAAAATATATTGACTAACGGGGAGTTACTTTCTACAAAAATATATATTATATATATGATCCTAAAAACGAATTTCGATATTTTCATAATTGACTAATAAAAACATGGTTTCCTAAACTTGTGAGGTATATAGATTAATTTTAAATAGATATTTAAAATTATTTTGACTAATAAAAAGATATTTTTCAAATTGTATATATAAAATATTTTCAAGTATATTTACGTGAAAGTATTATAAAAATATTTTCTAAAATTAGTATATGTATATATCTCCACAGATTCTCCTCAACTATCCCTTTGATCACGACTAATCGTGCATTTCTTTTTCTCGGGAATTTCGGACCATGCTGCATCTACCATGGCTATTGGACAGAACACGACTTGCTCGATCACCGCACCACATCAGGCGACCTACCAGGCAAGATACCTTGCCATTATACTGTTTATATTCAGACTGCATTTTTATTACATATTACTGTTCATTTATTTTTAGTTCTTGATTACTGCCTGCTCAGTGATATTAGTTGTACCTTGTTATTTACCTTTGATTGCATATGGACTTAGAGTTAAGGGACTACCACTAGCTTAGTGCATTGCATAAACTTTGACACTGATGTGCCACGAGATGTGTGAGTTATGAGTAGCATATAGTCTACGGACTTGCGTGTTGGCTGATCACTGATGCGTACAGGACGTGCGTTAGGTCTAACTGTCAATAGTTGTATGTTAGAAGACTTGACAGTTAGTAGTGTTACATGGTCGTGGATACGACATGATAGGTACATTGGGTGGGGAGAACATTTCCTTATCGTATGGGCTTCTATGCACTTCCCTTATTACCTGTGCGCTCCGCCGGAGACGCAGGCTCCAGGTGCCCTCTGACGTTTTCCAGAGCATTATGGACGTAGCCCCTTGCACATGATGTCCTCTGACGATCTTCGGACATTACGGACGTAGGCCCCTGGTGCCCTGTATGGGAACTATGCCGATCCTATTTACAGCCAGGGCCCATGCGACGAAAGGTTTGTTCTCACTGCATGTTCACTTTAGTTTGGTTAGATTACCTTATTGTGTCTTGTCACTTTCTTTGATTGTGGCATATTTTATATTCAGTATTATATGGCATGTTGATGTACCTTGTTACGTCCCTCTGAGGACCTGGTTATCTTGCCAGGTGTGTGTTTCGTGATTTCTTGCAGGTGCTCTAGCTAAGGCTATTCCTTTCTTCGTGGTGATTGCTCTTGGACTCGCTATTGCTCTCGCTTGCTAAATTCTTTCCTTGTATATTTTTCCATATATAATTTGGTTGGTAGTGGACTTTGTCTCCACCCAACGATTGTATACATGAAAAATTCAAAGTTGCTTTTATACCATTGTTTATCTTTGTGGATAAGATTTAGTACCTTGGTTACTGCATTTTACAGCTTATGTATATATACGAGGGTCCATATACTTCATATGTATACAGCTGGCATGATTACGTTCTAGTTCTATGTATTTTGGGACTGGGGCGTTACAAGTATCCCAGCTTGTCCAGTGGTGCTTGTCCTTACCGTCGAGATGCCCCTAAAAGAAGCTGGCAAAGAGGGACTCTAACGAGGATAGAACCTTCTTGGATGGGGAGCACACGGCCAAGGTGTAGATGGTGATGGAGGATAGGACGTGCTTGATAAGGATCATCTTGCCGCTCGAAGAGAGGGTCGTATTGTACCATCCCATAATTTTTTATTTGATTTTGTTTACCAGGCCGTCGAAGATGCTCGAGTTAGCTTTGTCGTACACCAGCAGACACCCCAGATAGTAGAATGGCGGATAAGCGATGGAGAAGGAGGCTAGGTTGGCGAGGGAAGTCGAGTGGCTTCTGTCAGCTTTGTGATGGCTATAGATGACGCTTTTATCTATGTTGATTCGTTGGCCTGAGCATCTGGTGTATTTCTCAAACGTACTGCAGACTACCTCTACCGATCCGACGTCGCCGGATGGGAAGATGAGGATGTCATCGGCGTAAGCTAGGTGGGTAATTAGAGGGCAGCAAGTAGTGGTGTGATAGTGGTGAAACCTGGGGGTGTTAGCCATGCTATTAAGGTTTCTGCTGAGCGCTTCGGCCACGATGATGAAGATGGCAAAGAAAAGAGGGTCCCCCTGACGGTCCCCGCGGCTGGATTTGAAAAAACCTTCGGCTTGTCCGTTGATGACCATGGAGGACCAAGAGTTGCTTATGGATCTGAAGATGATATATATCCACTTCTTCGAGAATCTGAACTCCAGGAAACCCCAAATCATAAATTGCTAGTCTAGACAGTCATAAGCTTTTTCCATGTCTAGCTTGATGGCGACGTTCCCCCTAGACGGGAACTTTATGCAAGTAATCATCTTCTGTGCGAGCAGGATGTTGTCAGGGATGTTTCGCCCCGGGGCGAAGCCACTTTGTTCCTCGGATATAATCTTGGGAAGAAGTGTGGACATGCGGTTCACAATGATCTTGGAGATGATTTTGTTGGTGAAGGTGCATAAGCTGATAGGTCTGAAGTCTTTGAAGGTCTCCGGGTATTCTTTTTTTTGGGACTAAAATGAGGTTGGCGTGGGAGATGGCTTTCGGGTAGCATGAGCCTTGAAAGAAGGATGCAGCAGCCTCATGAAAGTCTGATTCGATGATATCCCAGCAAGAGCGAAAGAAAATGCCGATAAAACCATCTGGTTCGGGAGCGTTGTGCTCGTTAAGGGCCCAGACAGTAGACTTGACTTCCTCTTTGGAGGGAGGGGACAGGAGCAGCACGTTCTCCCGCTCGGTAATCAAGCTGGGGACCTTCGCCAAGAATACCTCATCCTTGACAATGACCACTTTGGAGAAAAGTTTGGTGTAAAAGTTTACGGCATCTACGTTGATGCTGCGCTGGTCTTTGACGATGAAGCCGTTCTCGTCGACGATCTGGTGCCGGTGGAGCTAATTTCTGCGGCCTTTAAAGCAGGCATGGAAGAAGCCAGAGTTTTTGTCGCCCTCAGCATCCCAGGTCAATCTAGCTTTCTGCTTCCAAAATTCTATCTCGACCTTTAGTCGGGACTTAAGAAGAGCTTTGGTTAGGTTGAGTGCGGTACGGGCCTCCTGCGATCTATCTGAGGCGTAGATGATCTCAGCATGACTGACGTCGTCCTCCGCCGCCTTTATTGCTTAGAAAATGTTGCCGAAAGCGAGTTTGCTCCAAGTCAACAGTGCACCCCTGGTAGCTCTGAGCTTGGATGCCATACGGACAAGGGGGTCGGGGTTGCTAGTTGACCTCCAGGCGGAGGCAATGATGTTCCTGAATTGAGGGTGATAGCTCCAGAAATCCAGGAAGCGGAAAGGTTTCTTGATCAGTCAGAGTTGCTGCTAATTTTGATTAGGAGAGGGGAGTGATCCGACTCGGTGGTGTTGAGGTGGCAGAGGTTAGAGATGAGGTCCATGTCAGCCCAGCGATGGTCGATCAGGGCTCGATCTAGACAAGAGTATTACCTTCGGACGCCTTCCTGCATGTTACACCAGGTGAAAGCGTTACCGGAGAATGAGAGAGGAGACAAGTGGGCGTTGAAGAGGACGGTATTGAAGTCATTCATGGACGGATGGGTGTCACGACCCGCACCCAGTGTAGGGGCACGAGAAGTGTGTACGTCCAGCCTACACCACAGTGATGGTGGTAGAACGCTGTTGTAGGTCTCTATCTAAACAACAACATACGCAATTATATAATATACTTGTCAAAATCTTAACTCCGAACGGAGGACAAGTATAGATATAATAAAATCTCAATCACAGTCTAAGCACGATAAGATGACACAGAAGTTTATAACTAAAGACTAAACGACAACAACAAATATAAACTAATAAATATTAATAACTCAAACAAACACAAATACAAACTCAATATCTCAAGTTACTACAATTCAAGTTCTAAACATGAATATAAAGCAAGTCTACTAGCTAGTCTTCCGATCACTCCTGAGTGTCGGGGCCAAAGGTAGCTAATCCATCTCCTTCTCCAAGGCAAGTAGGGCAAATAGTCCTCAGGGCAATCATCGGTAATATTTTCAACAGGTCCAGTCAGGACAGGAATGAGCACAACTCATCTGGAAACCCTAAGTAAATGACAGAGAACTATAAAGCAGTTATAGACAGTTGTATTGATGAACATGGCAGTTTATATTCAGGTATTGATGTAGAGAACAGTTAAGGTATAAGGAAAGTAGGGTACAAAATAAAAGAAGAAACATGACAAAAAAGACTGTAAAATAAGATCTAGCTGAACTAGAGTAACATGATATAAGTCCAGACAGTACTATATGAGTCAAGTGTAAATCTCAATTTGAGTCTAATGTAATTCCAGAACAGTATGAGTCGAATGTGATTCTAATCATTGTTCTAAGGTGATTCGAATAAGGTGGTACGAATAATAATTCACATGATGTTCTAACAATGATTCGAATTAATTCTCCAAGTGTGTTTTAAAATACCAAAATCGATATGTAAACGGCTGTAGGTAATATGGCATACTGTTTGCCATTGATTATAAAAGAACAGAACAATTATATCGGAGGACTGGACTTTTACTTCATAATACAAACTCGCTCATACAAAGAAAGCCTAGGGACAAAAACCTAGGTACAGCAATCTAAGTACAATTGTTTAGTTTTTCTGGAGGGTGACGGTAGAGGCTCGGGAAAGCGACGGCAGCTCTGCCTTACTCCTTGGACGATCGGATGTAGCCTTGGCTCTGGTGAAAAAATGCTCTCGGACGTGTGGGGAGACTCCCTTGCGCCTTCGGTCGCTAGATCTCTGGAAGTCTCTGTAGTGCTCTCTCTTTTTTCGCTCTGCTGCCTTCTCTTCCCTCTTTTTCTTCTCTTTCCTTGCAATGAAATGGCACCTTGCTATTTATAGGAGTGGGGTATGATCATTAGGGTTTGCAAATGATTGCCTCCTTCAGAAGTCGGTGGTTAAGGATCAATTAATCTTGGCCATTTATCCCGAATATAATAAATTTGAGCAATTAATGTGATTGCATCAAATCTCTGTGGGCAATAAATGTTGATTGCCATAAATATTCGTGATTTATGATAGCCTGCCACGTGTCCAATTTGCTTGGTTTGATTTGATCTGGGCAATTATGACGATCGCAACAAATCTGATTTTGTTAGGATTTGTTAGCGGCCATAATTCTAGGGAAGATAAGACTGCCACGTGTCTCAATTATTGCGAAGAGCGCCACGTGTCTCAACTGGACCGTCCTGGCAGAGCCGCATATGGAGCATGCAGCCGCATGAGGATGGGCAGCGGCATGGGGATAGGCAGCCGCATGCAGATGGGCAGCCGCATGGGGATGGGCAGCTACATGCAGATGGACAGCCGCATAAATGTAGCGGCCGCATGGAGTGGCCTCGGGACTTGATGGATTTTACCAGCTGTAAGAAGATTTTCTCCTCTTTCCTAGGATCACGCCATCATGTCAGAGTCGTTATTACGTCCTTATGTCGGAGCTGTCATAGCTGTTATTTGTCAGAGCGGCTATCAGGGCATTAAATGCAGCCAAATGTAGAGAAGAACTGTTGAAGGCCACGTAGCTCCTTCCTGAGCCGCATGGAACTATCCGAGCCACATGGACCCTTGAGCCGCATGGAATTCTGAGCCGCATGGACTTCTGAGCCATATGGGAATCCTGTACCGCATGGGAACCCTGAGCCGCATGGGGATCCTTCTGTCGGAGCGGCATAGGCCTTTCTTTATTCTTTTCCATGCTTCTACAAGACCCCCTTCAAAGTTTTCAATTTGTAAGAAATACTTTGAATAAGAAGCATGGCCATGTAAAAACTCTTCGGACCGCATAGGATGTTCTGGCCGCATGGATGTCTCAGCCGCATGGCCTCCTCAGCCGCATGGCCATCTGAGCTACATGGGCTTTCCAGCCGCATGAGCTGCCTGGCCGCATAGGCTCCTTACCACGTCTTCATGCCACGTGTGCAAATCTTTGCATTGATTGCCTTTGATTTGAGCCGTCTTTTGGGGGGGTCCCAAGAGTCGGCTTATTAAATTTTTGGATTTTCTTTGGATGAATCTCTTTCATGAGAGGGGGGCGAAATCCTAGTAGTCGATTTTGCCTGCAATACACGACCCGAAGCGTTCCATCGGTCCACGTGCTTTCCCACCCTTTTGTCTCCCTATAAATAGGGTGCTGTTTAGGACAGAGAAACTCCTTTGCTTTCTTTTGTCTTCCTTCTTCCTTGCCCTAAGCTGCTGTTCTTCCTTCTTCGATCATCATCACCAATGGCCCCCAAAGCTTCCACAGCCACTGCAAAGGGAAAGGGTGTGGCTTCTTCGTCAGCCCCGGCGCCTGAAGTCTACCCCGACGTTCACCCCCCATTGCTGGTAAGGGTTTGGGGCAGATCGTATCTTTTGAAACAAAGACGGCTCTGTTGCATGCTTTATGCACAAGCCTTTAATGCGTTCCTCGTTCTCGTCGGCTCTGTTCAACTTGTATGAGCCACATGTACGTCCCATGTCCGAGCCGCATGGGGTATATCCCATGTCTGAGCCGCATGGGAGTTGTCTAGTGGCCGTCCAAACGCTTAACAAATTGGACCGCGGGATGACCCTTCGAACAGAGCCGCATGAATCCCTCTCAAACAGGACTGCATAAGTTCGTCTGAATTGGGCCGCATGAGGCTCGGACCATTTCCTAACTTTGTTTCTTTTTATCTTTGATTCTTGCAGCAACCCTACCGAAGGCTGAGATCATTGTAAAGGAAAAGTTGCTGCCCCCTTTTAAACAAGATTCATCGCTTGTTAAGGAGGAGGTAATACCAAAAACGGAGGAACAGAAAGGAGAGTTGGCACCCATTGCTGTAAAGGAGGAGCCCCAGTCTGACGGCGGAAGTACTGGGAGTCCTACCTTTCCTACTTCGGATGAGGATTTTGCTCAAGTACATCCTTCATATGCAAAATGGCTGAGGGATTGGTATATGCGCCCCCACAACTAAGATTCGTGGGCTTTCACAATTGTTCATCTTTTGTCTTGATATTCCTGTCTGTCTTTAGCTGTAGTTTGTGTTTTGCTTCTTTTGGACATCAATGTAACTTTTTCCTTCTTGTCTGAATGAAATAATAGAGAACTTTTCTGGCTTGCTCATGAGATGTAGTCATGTGAATGTAACTGATTTTGAACAGAATATATTCACTCTATTCTTTGCTTGTAGTAGTTTTTCCAATGGAAAACTTTTTGTGGACCTATTATCCTTAGCGTACCTTTGTTATGGATACTGATAATAAGTTGGGAGAGAACCAACATACTTACTCAGAGGTAATGAGGACATGGCAAGCATGAGGGTTTCTTCGATAGAGCCTTCCTACTCAGAGGTAATGAGGACGTGGTAGGAGTGGACTCACCGGAGGATATTTTTGGTCAACAGAGGACATTTGCGGGCCTATTATCCTTGGCGTACTCCGGTTTTGGGTACGGATAATAAGTCAAAAGGGAACCAGCATACTTACTCAGAGTTAATGAGGACATGGCAAGCATGAGGGTTTCTTCGATGGAGCATTCCTACTCAGAGGTAATGAGGACGTGGTAGGAGTGGGCTTCATGAAGGGGTACATAGAACGACTCAGAGGTAATGAGGACATGGAATTTCTATGTAGAGGGGTGATTTGTTTTTGACGAAAGTGAGACGACTCAGAGGTAACATCGACGTGGTCATTTTGGGAATTTTGTGGATCTGTTACCCTTTTTGTGCACTGAGAGTGCGGGTAGTGGATCATGAGGGAGGAGCTCTTTCAGAAGAATAAGTTCAGAGGTATGGTCATACATGACTTTCTACCTAAAACAGTGACCGGAATGTGAGTTCAGAGGCACCTGCGGGTACATAACTCAGCAATCTCGGATATATGGGGGAAGAATATGAGTTCAGCGGTACCGGCGGGTACATGACTCAGTAATCTGGGATTTGGAGAATATGAGTTCAGCGGTACCGGAGGGTACATAACTCAATAATCTAGGATTTGGAGAATGTGAGTTCAGTGGTACCGGAGGGTACATGACTCAATAATCTGGGATTTTGTGAATGTGAGTTCAGCGGTACCGGCGGGTACATAACTCAACACTCTGGGATTTGGAGAATATGAGTTCAGCGGTACCGGCGGGTACATAACTCGACACTCTGGGATTTGGAGAATGTCGCTTAGACATAATATTTCTTCAGGCACTTGCCGTTGAGGAGCAACATGAGCAAGTCTCCGTTTTGTTTTGCGAGGCGGTAAGCACCATTAGAGAATACAGCCTCAATGATAAATGGCCCTTCCCACTTTGGCTTGAATTTGCCGGCGGTTTTGTGATTCATAACCATCGGCCTCCAAACTGCCAGAACGAGATCACCCACTTGGAACGTTCTGATTTTAACCTTCTTATTGAAGGCTCTGGAAATGCGTACTTGGTATAGCTCGATTCGTTGCTGAGCCAAGAGGCGCTTTTCATCTAAGGCCTCTAACTCTTGCAGCCAGCGATGGTAGTTATCGTCCGTCGTCAATTGGTAAGTAAGAGCGACACGGAGCGATGGTATTTGAGTCTCCAATGGGAGAACTGCCTCACTCCCGTACACCAGGGAAAATGGTGTGTTCCTAGTGGCCGTTCGGACTGTAGTACGGTACGCCCATAAGCATTCACCAAGCTTCTCGTTCCAGTCACGATTATTGGATGATACGAACTTTTTGAGCAACTTAATGATGGTTTTGTTGAATGCTTTTACCAACCCATTCGCTGCCGGATTGTATGGCATCGAAGCAATATTCTGAATTCGATGTTTGTCGCAGAATCGATAGAAGGCGGCTTGCGAACTGCGGACCATTATCGTGGATGATCCTTCGGGGCAGTCCAAAGCGATAGACGACGTGATGCTTGAGGAAGCTGATCACGTTTGAAGTCTTCACTTCTGTAAGCGGAACAGCTTTCGCCCATTTGGAGAAGTAATCCGTGATTGCGAGTATAAAACGATATCCTCGGGAAGAAGGTGGAGTGATCGGACCAATAATATCCATTCCCCATGCTTCGAATGGCCAGGACGCCACTGTCGGATGTAGAAATTCGGATGGCTGGTGGATGAAGTCCACGTGGACTTGGCAGGCTTTGCACTTTTTTGCATAGTCTATCGCATCTGCTACCATCGTAGGCCAGAAGGAGCCCATTCGGCGAAAATGGTCTTACAATTTTAGGCCAGGCTGATGGGCCCCGCAGACACCGTCATGAGCTTCGCGTACGGCTTCTTTGGCTTCTGCGTTTGACAGACATCGAAACAATAATCCATCGTAGGATCGGCGATACAGCATTTTCATCTCTGTATCGTAGAAGAATCTCAGAGAACGCCTTCTGATAGAGGTGGCTTCCTTTGGGTTCTTGGGCAGGATGTCGTAGACTACGAAGTCGATGAATGGTTGTCTCCAGACCGGTACTTCGTCGATCGTCTGAGCGGAATAACTCGCCACGAATTGAACGTTGTTCTTAGGACAGACCAGTTCATGGCCTATCACGTCCACCAAATGATGAATATGGTTCGATACTGCTAGGGAAGCGGCAAGGCCAGCTAGGGCATCGGCCTTGATATTTTGGAGTCTGGGGATGTGTTCGATGAAGAACCCTTCAAATGACGAGATGATGTTGATCGCTATTTGGTGATAGGGGATCATGTCTTCATGGCGGACTTCGTACGAACCCCGGATCTGATTGACGATTAACTGTGAATCGCCGTATGCTTCAAGATATTCTACCCCCAGCTTTCTTGCAAGTTGGAGGCCAATGACTAAAGCGTTGTACTCGGCCACATTGTTAGAGCAGGGTTCCGTGAGAGAGTAAGCGCGATTGATCACCAGTCCGGAAGGAGAAACCAGTACCACCCCGACTCCGACGACGATGTTGCCCTTCGGTCCGGTCCTTGAAGCACCGTCGAAGAACATTCGCCATATATCATCGTGAGAGGCTGCATGCGAGTTGGCGATCTCATCTAGGATTTCTTCATATATTCTGGCCAACTCCGAGCCTGGGTAGGCTACTAAAAAGTCTGCCAGAGCTTGACCTTTAACAGCCTTTTGTGGGACGAAGATCATATGGTAGGGAGACAGTAATATTGTCCATGTAGCGAGGTGAGAGCTGAGTGCCACTGGTTTAGTCCTGAGGACCCTGAGGGGGTTGACTCGTGATATCACATGTATGGTTTGCCCCGTGACATAGTGTCGCGTCTTTTGAATGGCGAACACCAGGGCGAGGCATTCCTTCTCCACGGCGGTATATCGGTGCTCTGGCCCGATCATCATTCGGCTGAGGTAATATATAGCTTGCTCATGGCCTACATCATTGTTTTGTGCTAGCAGAGCGCCGAAGGAATGCTCTATTGCCCGTACATAGAGCATGAATGGTTTTCCAGCAACCGGGGCTACCAGAACTGGATGGTTCGACAAATATTCTTTGATGCTGTCGAAGGCACGCTGGCATTCTTCATCCCATACGAATGAGACACCCTTCTTCATTAGATGGGTGAATGGCCAACATCGCTCGGAGAGGTTGGAAATGAACCTCTTGATGTAAGCTAACCTCCCTTGAAGGCCTCGGAGTTCTCGAAGATTTCTCGGAGGACTCATCTCCATGATTGCCTTTGTCTTCTCCGGATCTATATGGATTCCCTGGGCAGTAATGATAAAACCCATGAATTTTCTACTGGATACACCCAAGAAGGATTTGGTAGGATTCATTTTTAAATTGTGCGCCCGCATGAGGTCGAACACTGTCCTTAGATCATGCAGATGGTCTCCCTTAGAAGGGCTTTTGACGGCGATGTCGTCAACATAGCATTCCACTGTTTTGCGCAAGTGGTCCCTGAAGATGATACTCATGGCTCTTTGATATATGGCGCCAGTATTCTTTAAACCGAAAGGCATGACTGTGTAGCAGAACGTGCCTATTGGTGTTCGGAATGATGTATGCTTTTCATCGTCGGGAGACATCTTGATTTGGTTGTATCCCGAGAAACCATCCATGAATGACATACGTTCGAAGCCGCAGGTATTGTCAATCATGATGTCTGTGATAGGAAGGGGGAACTCATCTTTGGGATACGCCTTGTTCAGATTGCGGAAGTCGATGCAGATTCAAATCTTTCTATTCTTCTTGAGGACCGGTACTATGTTGGCGACCCAGTCCGGATGTTGTTCCTCACAAATAAAGCCGCTGGCTATCAGTTTGTTGACTTCGGCTTCGATGGCATCCATGATGCCTGGGCGGAAGCGTCATTGCTGTTGTTTGACTAGCTTTGCATCTGGCCGAATGTTGAGCTTGTGAAGAGCAATATCGGGGTTTAGCCCTGGCATGTCTTCATAGCTCCAAGCGAACAAATCAATATATTTTTTGACAAGTTCTATCAGTGATTCTCGCTCTTCGTCCGTCAGGCTTTTACTAACGAAGATTGGTTTTGGAGAAGAGTCGCTGCCGAAATCCACTTACATGACGTAATCTTCAGTAGGAGGCTCTCTTTGTTCAAAATGCTTCTCCCAATGCGCATCCAGCTGTTGGGCCCACGGCTCTAATTCGAGGAGTTCAGGAAAGTCTTCACCTTCTTCGTAAGCATCGGCAAATGCCATATTGACAGACAGGACTTGCCTGAATACATCTCCGATGCTGATATCCAAATTAGAAGTTGGTGATCCGGTTGAGTGTGAACGCCAGTCGCATTCCTCATCTGAGCTTTCAGGGGTCGTTGCAGGCGTAACATATCCCAGTCCACAATGGGTCTTGTTGTAGTAGTCCTGTGGTTTGCCAGCCGAGACCGACGGCTTTAAAGGTAACCGTCGACCAGTGCCGTAGTTCAAACCTGGCGTAGTCTCCAGATTATACCCCTATTTTTGTATGAGGTATTTGGATTAGGGGCTATATAGATAGAGAGGCAGTCTTCCGGCGTCTGATTCGAGATCGACTTCTTCTACGGAGAAGGACTGTGGATTATTATTCCGATCGAAGATATTTGGATGGTCCCCTCCCTCGGTTATACAGCAAGCGTCTTCCTCGGGAGTAAGTTGATTTGCGCTGTAAACATTTGTCCCTGTGTGTGTAGGTGAGTGTCTATACCGTGTTCCATAGCATACATTGTACAAAGCTTATTGAGCTCGATGTAGTTCAAAGATAGCCCTTTATTGATGAAGTAAGTATCTTTTCTAACGGGATTACATCATCTATGGATAGAACATCGGTGTGAGCAGCCACATACTTGGCCAGTTCTTGTTCTTCTTCAGCCACCCCCTGTATAAATGAAGACTGAGATGATGACTTGGGCAACTTGATCGTCAGGAGTTCCGCTGGTGGAGCAGAACGTGGAGTCGTTGGCAAACTAGCGACCCCCAGTTTGGTATTCGATGCTGGGCGGGGAGTGGTTGGCTCGCTAGAAGCCCTAAACCTTGCATCGGGCTGACGATTCTTTTTGGGAAGACGTATCGTTATTGGCTTATCGGAGGGATTGAGCTTCTCCGTTTGTGGCTGGCCGACTCTAGGCAGTCTGATTGTCAGTGGCTCCGTTGTGGGTCTTGGCGCTTGGCCGGACCTTGGCAGCCGGATTATCATTTGTCCATCTTGTGCTGAGAGGCTGATTGTGTCCTTACGCAGAACGGCCGTAAGGGGTGCGGACTTGCCAGGTTTACGAGCTTGTAGGTAGATCGTCATAGGTTCTTCTGATCCTGTGGCTGTCTCAGTTCGAGCTTGCATATCTCCTTCGCCGAGGTGCCTCTTCGACTTCTCGTATAGGCAGGAGTCCGAGTAGTTGGATTCGACCCATTTGAAGGGATCGATGTCGGCACATTATGTCCTCACGAAGCCCTGCTTGTCGATATACTTGAAGCACTGGTGTAGTATAGAAGGCACGATCATATAATCATGTATCAAGGGGCACCCCAAGAGGATATTGTAGGAAGTGTCCGCATCTATGACATAACATGTCACTTCTGACTGAAGATCGCCAATTTGGCACTTCAAGCGAATCTTTCCAATCGGGTAGCTCCTGCCCGAATTGAAACCGCTAATGGCGGTGCTTGTTGGCGTCAGGCGATGCATAGGAATGCGGAGATGATGTAACAGACCCTTCGGGATGATGCTTATGAATGAACCAGGATCAATATGCATCCGATCCACCTTTACGTCACCGATGTATCCAGTGTAGTACAACGGACGATCATGCAGATTGGTTTTGATGAGCATATCCTACGGCGTGAAGACAATGTTGGGCATCGCTCCTATGCAAGCGTTGTCTTGGAGATTTGCAGGCGGTCTCTCTCCCGTGAAGTTGACCTGAGCCAGATATGCGTCGTCATTCTGGAGTTCATCGCTTAGTGCCACGCGAACATCTTTGGAGAGTCTCAGGAGCTCGTATAATGACAATTTGGCCGGCGTGTTGGCCAATTGTGCCAGGATGTCAAAGTTGTAGGGCCTTTCTAGCCCATGAGGTGCCTCTTTTCGGAGGGATTTGTCAAAGCGAGTCTCCTTCGGCCTAGGCTTGTCGGTCGTAGGAGGTTGAGAAGATCCCGGAGCGTCAGCAGTAGCCGGCTGATGTTCTTCAGTCGAGTTATCTGGTGTAGGTTGGTATTGAGCACCAGACCGAGTAACGACAGCTGCGGCTTCCTCGACATCGACCGAGATTGTGTGGCAGGATCTGACTTTTCCATTCTTTTTCTTGCCAATGGAGGGTGGTGTTGACTGAGTCACTTCAGATACCAAGTCTGGATGGACCCACATGACCTCCTATCGTGATGTGGTGAGGGGCACTAGACCAGCAGTCTGATCTTGAGTAGTTGGAAGATTAGTAATCTCCATTGTCGCACGAGGGATGGGTACCACGGCGTCTTGAGTCTCCGTTGGAAGGAAGTTGCCGAATTGTACTGACACCATATTGGCTGCCACGGTCACCTCCTCGAAATCAATGGCCAGAGCCTTCGAATTGATGATAAGTTGGATGTATCGCTTCAGTTGGTAGCAGTCGTGTGTAGCATGGTGGATGTAGCGATGGTAATGACAGTACTTTGGGCTCTCCATTTCTGCCGGCCGAGGTTTCCGTCTTGGTGGAGGGAGCTGAATTCTATCTCCTTATATGAGCATGTCCAAGATGGGCTTGACATGGCCGTCTTCGAAGGAGTAGGTCATTTGCGGCCATTGCTTGTCTGCTGGTTTTGACTCAGGTTTCTGGGCTGTGTCGGCCACCATAGCCTGCTTGCCCTTGTTGTCCCGATTATTGGAGGCGTTACCACCATTGTTGTTGTTGGTATTAGGGCGCTTGCCCTTGTCCTCTCCCTCCGAGATGTGCAATCCCAGTTGGGGAGCCTTCTTCAACCTGTCCTCGGCACTAGTGGCACTGATGATAAACATCTTTCAGTCCTTAAATTGACTTTTGCCTATCTAGAGGCTGATTGTTGGGAGCAGTCTCTTTTGGCAAATTTCAATTAAGAAGGAATCCGGATTACCAGACGACAACTTCATTACGGTTTGGCAAAACCGCTCAATATAGTTCCTTGTCAGCTCCTTCTCCCCTTGAACGACGTCCATGAGGGTGGACATTGTGACGTCCTGTCCTACTTCGTAGAATCTCTCCAAAAACATGCGCTTGAAGCTGGCGAAGGAGTGGATGCAGTTGTCTGGCAGGTTACGGTACCAGTCGAAGGCGACCCCTTTCAATGCCCCGATGAATAATCATGTAAGGATGGCATCGTCATGGGGCAGATGGTCGGTGGTGACCTCGAAGTAAGTGATGTACCGACTTGCGGAGGTCTTTCCATCATATGGATTGATGTGGAATGGTTTATACTTTGGTGGGAAGGGAACATCTCTCCACACAGCGGGATACGATTGTCGTATCCTGAGGTCTTGGCAGTTTTCTTGGGCATAGAACATGGCCCGGAGCTCCTGGACCTCTCTTCTTGCCTCCCTGGCCTCGTCTGCAGCGGTAGGAGCCGACATTTCAGGAGGATTATTGCCCGGGTTCGGTGCCGCTGAGTTCGAGTCCGTATTGACCGTGGGACCCAAGTTAGTTTGGCCAGGCGTCACTCCTTGCAGAGTAGGGAGGGCTGCTTTGATCTCGTCCACCGATTTGACCAAAGTGCGCAGTATGGCCTCCAGAGTATCGATGTGTTTGCGATCACTGGGACCATCTTGTTCGTCGTTTGTCAAGAATGTCGTCCTCACATGAGTAGAAGTGGAAGGGATGGTGGATGACGTGCCCTCCGAATCATACCCATGTACCGAGAAGTCATCGGGGTATGTGGGAATGTTCTCCTCTGGTTCGAACTCAGAAGGAATAGTACCCCCAGCTTCAGAGCTTGCTTCATCTTGAGAGTCGTGGACGTCCTCGGGGACGTCGGCACTTGCTGTATCTGATGGGAGAGTTGTTTCCCCGTGCTCGTCTCCTTGGAACATCGTATTGTCGTGGATGTTCGGAGGAGTGCTACCCCCAGTTCCAGCGACCCCCAGTAATGTGGATGATGAATGTCCCACTGTAGCAGATTTCGTCTTTGAACGGGTACCTTTGAAAACTTCGGTGGTTGACAACCGTTTAGACGACAGTTTCTTAGTCACAGTGGTTAAAATCTTCGGGCTGGGAACGTTTATCTTCTTCCCTCTCCCATCGGCAGGGATTTTCTGAGTAGAGTTGCAGGAGACGACGGGAGGCGCCTCACCCTCTGAGCTCGGCTGTTGTAATCTTTGGAAGACGGACTGCCGGTCTTCTCGTACCGTCGCGTTGTTGCAACAGCAATTGACAATGACTTGGGTGCAGTGATATCCACGGGAGGACTCTTTGTACACCGAGGCCTCTTCTCTTTCTTTGCGCTTGTGGAGGATAACCTCACGCAAGTCAGAGAGGTCTGGAACGACCATATTTGCTCCCTGGGTTTTGGGAGACTTTTGGGAACCACTCTGTCCGTTTGCCGCCGGGGGCTGGACTCGAGTGGTTCTGTACAACTTCCCATCAGAGGCCCGTATAACAGTATGTGGAGCGCTCGGATGGTCAGAGGTCGGGACAGCGGACTGAGCTCGCCAAGCTCGTGCTGTCCTAGACTTCTTCACTCTAGTGCATGAGGGCACTTAGTAGGAAGAGTCTAAGTGGTGTTGCAGAGAGTCAGACATATTTTCTCGGAAGCATGAGAGATCAGAACCATAGGAGAGGCGATCGAAGACTGAGCCTGAGCCGCGTGGAGCAGACAGTATGCGGCTGGAATCAACATTCTTCATGCGGCTGGCATAGGCTTTCTTCATGCGGCTGGAAGTCTCGGCCGCATAAGTCTCCTCCATGCGGCTGGAAATCTTGGCCGCATGGGTATTCTGTATCCGGCTGGCAGTTTCGGCCGCATGGACATCACGCATGCGGCTGGCATTCTTGGCCGCATAAATATTCAGCCTGTGGCTAGTGCCTTTGTTTGGCTTCTTCCTGGAGCACATAGAATCACTCTTTGCCCCTGCAAGTCCAGCATCTTAGTGCTTTCCTCTGCCGGACTTGGGGACAGCAGAGTCCTCTATGGCTTGAAGTGGGGCCGCATGAGAGATGCATTCGCCGTCTTGGGCAGCAGAGAGTACTCCGTCCAGAGCTTGGGGAGGAGCTAATGATTTTGGCCTCCATTCCCTGCGAGCCTCCTTTATGCGGGTTCGCTTCTGGACTGGGCCAGCACTTCTGTCGGAGAGCATTTCTTCAAACGCCTGTTGGTCAAAGCGGACAACCATCTTCTGTTGTGTGGAGCCAAGTTTAGCTGCATCCGATTGCGTCACCAACTTCTCAGCCGTGGAGAAGTTTTTCCCCAGCAGAGTCGCCATCGTGTTTGCCATTGATTATAAAAGAACAGAACAATTATATGGAGGACTGGTGTAACACCCAGTTTTCCAGAAGAGGGTAATTTTGAAATTTGGTAATTATAATTATTATTTAATGGTATTTATTTCATATTATGATTTTTAGTAATTTTTAACTATTTTTTTTAACTATTTAAATTCATGACTTATGATTTTTGGTTTTTACTAGTGAACAGTAGAGACTGCCTACCCTAGAGCCTAGCCATGTGATTAAAGTATTTTTGACATTTTAGGGTCATTTGGATTTATTATAATTTATTTGAATTTATGGGAATTTTTAGAATTTATTTTGGAATTGTTTGGACTAGATTGATTTTTGACTAGTTTTGACCCTTGTAGACCAACCTAGAAGCTAACCCTAGTTAGTATGGACTTGGTTAGGTTATATGACTCTTGTCTAACCTAAGCTAATCCTTGGTTTGGTCATTAGACTCTAATTAGCAATAGGAATTAGAAAGTCATAAGTCATGGCTTATGATTTAGAGCCTTTGATAAATCATTTAACTCAGAGCCTTGTAGTTTGGCCCAAAGCCCAAGACAAATTCCAAAACCCTAAGCCCTAGATTAAGTGGCCAGCCACCATACCATCATTGGGAACATCACCCTATTTATACTCTCCTAAATTTTAGGGTTGCCTCTTTTTTTTAGGAAAGCTCAAGTTAGAGAACAAGGTTTGTTTCCTATTTCAATTAATTCCTAGAATTCCATTTCTCTTCCTTTTTCATTCAAATCTCTTCCATTGGTTCTAATATACCTATTCTTGTTGTCATTAATGTTCCATTTCAGTTTGATGTGATTTGAGTGGATTGGGACATCAAGAGAAGAGCCATTGAATAGGGGTTTTTCTTGAAAGTTCAACAACAGTTAACTCCTCCATTTCTCTATGAAAATTCTATTTGTTTTCATATTTAGGGAGCCCTAGGAGTCCCCTAAGTGTCTGCATTGGTTTCGTGTCGAATTGTATCAGTTTCGTGTCCTATTTGGACACGTATCAGTGTCCCTGGGAATGTGTTTGTGTAAATGCCTCAAAAGAGCTTTTTGGGTCATTTACGAAATCTTTTTGAATAGGAAAATGTAATTTTGTGTCGCTTATCCATTTCTGTAGATCTGAGCTTGATTCGTGCTTGTGTCGTGTCGATTGGACACGCGTGCACACGTTCTCGCACGCGTGCGCACAGCCACAGCACTCCCCTGCTACTCGTGGTCTCCACACGACACGACACGACGAGTTTTGACACGAAATTTGGTAGGATTGTTGGGGCATGTCCTGTCACCATGCTTTCTAAATTTCACTAGGTTTTGTGCTCTGATTAGAGAGATATCGACCGCGCACGGGAGAATGCACTGACACTGTGCACTGTTTTCTTCACTCACTGATACGGCTCTAATTCTCAGACACGGCGACACGAGGACTCGATGCAGTCACTTAGACACAAGCGCCTAGACCTAGCCTAGGTGGGGACATAACCATGAGGCCTAGTTTGGCCTGTGTCGTGTGCACGACACGAGTGCACGTGTGCACGAGGCAGTGCACTGGACAGTGCACTATTATACCCGAATTGCATTTTCCCTTGTTTGGACACGTTTGTGTCCTCGTGCTCGGACACAATGACACTGATAGACACGTACACTATGGGTATATACACTACCAACCTCTGTTTTAGTATTTTGGATTGTTTTGATTCATCAAATCTCGATTTTCCCTTTATTCTAAAAACTGTGTATCAGCCTATTATTCTCTGATTTTCCAGGTTTTAAAATATGGTTTTTAGCATTGATTTTAAACTATTTTAGACTGATTAATTGCATGATTTTAAACTCTAATATGTGCACCTATATGATTCCTAGTTGTATGTCGAAATTGGATTGATTTGGGACTGATTTATGGGGTTTTCGAATGTGAATTGGATTTGGTGTTTTCAAAGGTCTGATACTTTAAAGGCTCTGATACACTGGGCTTTGGTCTTGATTTTGATTTCTGAATTATATTTCTTTTGGGATGTTGGTTCACCTGCATGTGAATGGGTCTAACCTACTATGCTAGGATTCATATTAACATGGAGTGGTTTCGAAACCAATGCTTTCGACTGATACAATGCAGTATCAGGAACTAAATCCTGAACCCTGATTGGTTTTCCCATTTTTATTTTCTGGTTTTAAACCTGATTTGGTTCTTTAAATTCTGACCTGAGAGTGAGTTAAGTAGAACCTTTGAACTGAGAGTTATATGTGTATGTTGGTTTTACATTGTATGAACTGTAGATGGGCTGGTGCCTTAAATCCTAAACCCTGTTATTAGCAAATTGCTAAGGCACTCTCACATGTGATTCCTGCACACAAATGTTTAACACCCTCTATTCTAATCTGTCATTTATTCCCTGGAACACTGAATACTAGACTGGAATTCCTGTGACACATTGCACTGTCCTCATACCCATGTATACACTATGAACCAGGGAAAACATTTCAAAACCTGGGAAGCCTATGTGTATACACCCACACCTAATCTAAATGATAACTGCTACACACACAGTCACACATGATCTTAACACAAGCCTAGGTGACGGTCCCTATAGCCCCTTGCTGTATGTGTTGACTGTCCACATAACATGCCCATAGTTGCCCTTGATTCAGTCCTTAGCAAGCCAACATTTCAGTCCTACATTGTTGTCCCCATTCCTGTCTATTTGCCCTACATTGTATATGTGTGAACCCTATTTTACACAGGTTCCTAATTAATGTCTTCCTGTCCATATAACACACACATACACATGTCTTGATGAATACACTTTTATGCATGTCATTTTTCCCTCTAATATATAGCTATATAAATATATGGATTGATACATGTGTAATATAAGGCAATGTGTATGTAAATGATTAACCTATATACCATGTGTAGTGTAACTAGTGTCGATTTCTCTTTTCATGTACACTTCCATGTTCACACACACACATAGCTTTACATGCTAGCTTTCTCTCTCTTATGTGTAATATTGAATGTGATGGCTTGTGTTTGGCTTGTATAGCCTTGTGATTGGTGTGTGATTGCTAGACTTGGCTTGGTTAGGCCTAGTGAGACTTGTCAGACTTGTTTGGGCTAGAACTTGACCTAGTTGACCAAGTTTGACTAGTCTAGTTAACTAGAGTTGACCGAGTGTTGACTTTAGTCTAGTTTGACCTAGACAGCATGCAGACGCATAGTAGATTACATTTATCATCTCATGTATACATCTTGACTTGTGTTGCTCTAACTAGGGGTCAGGTACCTCATCCCGGACAGTACATTTATTTCAGACATTCAGATACGAGGCGAGTACATTCTCTGACCGTTTCATACTTATCTGGATTTATATTCTTTCTCTAAATTACTGTACTCGATGCTGACACGATTGTTATCACGGATTGGTACTATACGGATCTTCTTTTGAGATGTTATCCCCTTGTATTCACTAGATATATATTGTGATGTGCGTTTCACTTACATATTGTATTTATTGAATACCCATATCCTTGTATACTCCTTGTGCATATTGTACTCTCAGTATCACATGAGTCCCAGGGATAGACCATTGTACACTATTGTATAACATTGTACAACTATTGTATAACATTGTACATCTATTGTATAATATTGTACATCCATTGTATAACATTGTACACTATTGTGCATGATAACGTAACTAGAGTGGATCCTTGTGTATTGATTGGGAAGGGGGAGTAGAATTGGTTATGTAATCAAATCCAATTGTACAAGATTGTATAACTATTGTATATGTCTATTGTACACCCACGTACAACGGAGTTACCATTACATTTTCCTAGACTGTTTACATAACCATATTGTACTCTAAATCACAGTAGGCTTACAGTTCTAACTTATCATATTTAGATATTTCCTGTTAACAAATCTCTACTGTTTTTTATATACTTCTTTCTTTCAGTGTTTCATGTACCTTACTCTATTGCATGCTTTATATTTCCTAACATTATATGAACTGCGTGAGATGTTTTGTGCTCGCTCCCGTCCTGACTGGACCTGTTGAAAATTTTACAGAGGATGATGAGGAACCCTGCACCCTTACTTGGAGTTTGCCTAGTTGTCACTCGCGACCTGGACCCCTGGGGAGGTTCAGGCAGCTGCTCAGGATGATACCTTGTATAGTGTAGATAGCTTAGTCTGTTCCTTCTTTTCATGTTTAGCCGTTGTCTTTATTTTCAGAGTTGTATATTTTTAGAGATGATAAGACTTGTATTTCATTTTTGTTGTACCTTAGTTGAGGATTTCTTATCTATTTCATCGTGCTACATTCTACCTTAGATTGTGATTGAGTTGTACCTCTGTATTGGCCTTCTTATGGAGAGTATTCGTATTATTCTAGTTATAGTTCATGACCTAGAACAGCGTTCTACCGCCGACACTGTGGCGTAGGCTGGCATTGTTACGTACTCGTACCCTCACGGTGGGTGCGGGTCGTGACACGTTTTTAGTGGTGGCCCATGCAGGTCGAGTTTATGTAGTAGTATTCGAACTAGAGTATCACTATAGCCTGCAGTAGGATTAGGATATTTTTTTGAGGTACTCAATCACATTAGGAAAAAAAAAACTCTTAATCAGATTCCTTTTGTCTAAAAAAAATTGTTGCTTATTGACTTCCTTGAATATAAACTGTTCTCCTTTGAATTTTCGCTTCATTCTCAGAAATTGCTTCTTGTTTTGATCTATTTTCATGATGGTTATGAAGACACGATCTCATCGTTTCGGTTCGGGGGATACTATCGAGAGGCTGGCCACCTCTCGTCCTGTTCATCAGGGCCTCGAGACCGCGACTTCTGTTGTGCCGACTCAGGTTGGCATTTCTGCTACATTGGAGGTGCACCTTTATCTGTACAGAGATTTTCTCCCGTCATTTTTGATTTTTCTCAGCAGCGGTGATTCATGCAGCATCAGCAGCAGACCAGGGGAAACTAGCAGGACGAGCTATCGTCCGGACAGTCAAGGATGCACAGACCATTAGAGATCTTGCTGCAAGTTCCGTTCTTCTCAATTCCATTCCCGAAATTGTCTTTTTATAACTCCCTTGAAATTCGATTCCATCTGTTCCTTGCTGATTAATTTATTTTGTCATGTTGTTCTTTTGTTATGTTATTTTTCCTCAAAAATCATATGGGCTAGGTCACCTAATTTATGGGATCTAGAATCTTCGATAGTCGTGTTAGTTGGCATAGCGAGGACTTGTAGTCAGATTTCGGATGTATTTCTTGAGTATGGGAATTTAAAGTTTTTGCCGTCGTATGCGGCAATACGAAAATTTTAAATACCATGAACCTAGAGGTACGTACCTTAGTCAAGGACTCTGTGATTATCGTAGCCTTGCTCACTAGCATGATGAAGACTCTGGACAACATGATTTTGGACAGACGCATATGATTAACAGATTTTATCTTGAGAAGGATTTAAACATCATACCCTTTTTATTGTTATAAATGACTTAAGAGTAGGGATATTTAGTTTTGTAGAGCTTATTCATAGGTAGTTCCTTCATAGTATAATGGTATGATGACTTCTAGAGTGTCTGTACCCTAGAGATGATAGTTAGCATTGGTATTAGAATAGTAACCTATTGTAGATGATTTCCCTGTTAATTATAGTACCAACCAGTTTATACATAGGATGTTAGTATGCCATACAACCTTGATGATTTATTATTGTTTTCCTTTACCCTTCCAGTGAGACACCCAGTGACCAGAGCCTACCTTTGAGCATATTTGTAGTTTCACCTAGGACTAAGAGGTCTATATATATAGATGATATACTTAGGATATATATGATGGGTTGTTGTTCTTGAGCATATATATGTGGTATTTGGGATTGGTGTGCTTAGCTTGTGGGTAATTAGTTATGGGTGACCTAATAGGATTTGGAAGTTAAGAGCTAGTCTATTATAGAGTTTTCTTTGCTAATCCCTAGTTGCCAACACTAGGTAGCTAGCATAGGTAAATCCTAAGAAGTTGACCAGCTGATGACCAAGTACTAGAGTGTTGAGAAAATTGACTAGTGATTGACCCTTGACTATGTTTGACCTAGAAGTGGTACGATCATCTTAATTTTGAGGGCAAAATTTTTATAAGGTGGGTAGGATTGTAACACCCAGTTTTCCAGAAGAGGGTAATTTTGAAATTTTGTAATTATAATTATTATTTAATGGTATTTATTTCATATTATGATTTTTAGTGATTTTTAACTATTTTTTTAACTATTTAAATTCATGACTTGTGATTTTTGGTGTTTTGTTAGTGAACAGTAGAGACTGCCTACCCTAGAGCCTAGCCATGTGATTAGGGTATTTTTGATATTTTAGGATCATTTGGATTTATTATAATTTATTTGAATTTATGGGATTTTTTAGAATTTATTTTGGAATTGTTTGGACTAGATTGATTTTTGACTAGTTTTGACCCTTGTAGACCAACCTAGAAGCTAACCCTAGTTAGTATGGACTTGGTTAGGTTATATGACTCTAGTCTAACCTAAGCTAATCCTTGGTTTGGTCATTAGACTCTAATTAGCAGTAGGAATTAGAAAGTCATAAGTCATGGCTTATGATTTAGAGCCTTTGATAAATCATTTAACTCAGAGCCTTGTAGTTTGGCCCAAAGCCCAAGACAAATTCCAAAACCCTAAGCCCTAGACTAAGTGGCCAGCCACCATACCATCATTGGGAACATCATCCTATTTATACTCTCCTAAATTTTAGGGTTGCCTCTTTTTTTAGGAAAGCTCAAGTTAGAGAACAAGGTTTGTTTCCTATTTCAATTAATTCCTAGAATTCCATTCCTCTTCCTTTTTCATTCAAATCTCTTCCATCAGGTTCTAATATACCTATTCTTGCTGTCATTAATGTTCCATTTCAGTTTGATGTGATTTGAGTGGATTGGGACATCAAGAGAAGAGCCATTGAATAGGGGTTTTTCTTAAAAGTTCAACAATAGGTAACTCCTCCATTTCTCCATGAAAATTCGATTTATTTTCATATTTAGGGAGCCCTAGGAGTCCCCTAAGTGTCTGCATTGGTTTCGTGTCGGATTGCATCAGTTTCGTGTCCTATTTGGACACGTATCAGTGTCCCTGGGAATGTGTTTGTGTAAATGCCTCAAAGGAACTTTTTGGGTCATTTACGAAATCTTTTTGAATAGGAAAATGTAATTTTGTGTCGCTTATCCATTTCTGTAGCTCGGAGCTTGATTCGTGCTTGTGTCATGTCGATTGGACACGCGTGCACACGTTCTCGCACGCGCACGCGCATAGCCACAGCACTCCCCTGCTACTCGGGGTCTCCACAGGACACGACACGTCGAGTTTTGTCACGCCCCAGAACCAGAACACTGGATAGCGGGGGCAGACATAGCCAGCTACGTATATTGAAATAGAATACATCTCAACTATACGGTCACGGCTGTCTAGATATGAGGGTTTACTACAAGCCAACAGTCTCTTAAGGTCAAGCCTATTGTCTCAATCTCAAGCAAGTAATATAATTATAAGATGCATGATCATTTAAATATACAATAAAAGGTGTCCCAAATATTACATATCAGCTGATCATGAAGCTAGTCGTACAAAATGCTAGGACTAGCAAGAGTTAAGTCATACATGATCAACCCTAGGATTTGCTAATCATGTTTACAGCCCGTAGGCAGACAGTAAGTAAAAGTGCATCGAGCTAACAGGTGCTCGTCGGCTAAACGCCTCAAAAGAATAAATTTACAATAGAGTGAGCGAAACAAAATAGAAAACCCACTCGTAGCCCGGGTTCCTTCTAGTCGCCACCATTAGGCTGGAAGCTTGGTAGATCCTCGGGAGATGCTCCGAAATCTGGCCACACAAAACCAGCTGGGTCAACCCCAGAAAGAGCAAGTGCCACAAGGGGGCCACGAAATAAGAACAAAAGCCAGCATCAGCACAGAAAATCTAATATTAAAACTAAAATTTACGAAAACATGTCAGGATGATATACGACGAGATAACCATGGAACTATTCCGATAGCCAGGTTACAACCCGTAAACCAAACAAGGACCGGGGTTGTAACCCTTCATCTGAACAGAGCTTGGTTTCCCACCATTTATCGGCAAGATAAGTAATGTAAGAAATCAAAACAGAAAGCAATCTGGTACTGGATCAAGACATGGCTAAACTGGTTATACCTCATTCAATCAATCACGGCCAAGCAGATACTACGGCTTACTACTTTAACTAACTAGGGTTATCACAGGCCTAATTACTAACAAGATGCAGTGAGATTGTTCCACGGCCACAAGCCCTGCAGACCATTCAGGCTACCCAGGTCGAAAATTAGGGGTTGAATTCAGGTGGGTACATCGCCCAGAAGACAAATGTATCCTTAGGTGACTTAGAGGGTGCAACACTCGACGGTGCGCTGGAAATGTGCCCTACTCGACGGCAGGCTACATATCCCAAGAGCACCCAAGTAACGGGATTGCCTGTAGCTGTGCCAATCTCTTCATGACTACTGTGTTATTCTAGTTATTAACCTTAATCCATTTTAGTAGGTACTCCTGACCGTGGTACTCAGGAGTCCTATCCTAGACATGATGCAAGACTGGACAAGTGGATTAACAAGCAAGCAAGAAGGAACCACCCATGGTGTCAAGGCAAGTCAAGTTAAGCATTAAAATAAATCATGTCAGGGTACTTGTCAGGAGTACGCCACGACGGGCCACTATCATGTCAGGTTGGTCATGTCAGGAGTGCACCACTACGGGTCACTGTCGTGTTATGCAAGTTCCTTGCCATACCAAGCCATGTACAATAGTCATTCCAAACATATTAAGTAAAATCAAGTTCATGACAAAAGGCGTAAGGATATAAAATGAGCGTAAAATATCTAATAAAATATCAATATACAAGGTCATAGAAAAGCCAAGCTTTAAGGAAATAAAACCAAAACTCCAAGGGTCAAGGGTTAAACAAGGGGTCAGGAAAGCAGCGTACGAAAAGTCACGCACGCAGAAAGGGCAGCGTAGGTGAAAAGTCACGCACGCTGAGAGAGCAGCGTGAGTGAAAATTCACGCACGCTACAGGGAGCAGCGTGAGTAAAAAGTCACGCACGCTCAAGGGAGCAGCTGCGTGAAAAGTCACGCACGCTCAAGGGAGCAGCTGCGTGAAAAGTCACGCACGCTCAAGGGAGCAGCTGCGTGAAAAGTCACGCATGCTCAAGGGAGCAGCTGCGTGAAAAGTCACGCACGCTCAAGGGAGCAGCTGCGTGAAAAGTCACGCACGCTCAAGGGAGACATGCTTCCAACAGGGAGCGTACCCAAGCCTGCGTACGTAGCGCTAAAGAGCGCACGTAGCTCAGTGTGCGTAGCTAAACGGCTCTGCACACTGCTCACTGTCTTCTCCAAACAGCAAGAACACATGGCTGAAACCAAAACTTCAAAAGTTCATAACTTGGCCATCCGAACTCCAAATCCGTATTTCTAAGGCTCCAACTGGAGTGAAACTGAAAGCTCTTCCTCATGGAAACATCAAAACTCACAGAACTCCAACAAAACTGGATCAAAACATACAAAATCCGAAAATAGGAGGACTTAAATCTACAATAATAGAGGCTCCAAATCACAAAAACCCAAGAACTAATGTTGGTCTCCATGGCCTAATCTAGCAAATGGACCAAGAAAATATGGTTCTCATGAAGTGGCAAGATGCACTTGCCTAAGGGTTGGGAAGTTGTGCGGAGGAAGAAGAAGAAGAAGAAGAAGAAATTAATGATGGTTATGAAGAGAGAGAAGAGGTGGGTGGAGTTATAAAGAGGGTGTTGTGGGGTGCTTGAGGGTGGAGCTTAGGGCTATGGTGTTCCACACATAGACCGAACCAATAAAACCGAGCCAATACCAAACCCAAATACGAGAAATACCAAAATTCCCACAAGTTGAGAAAAATAAAAATACAAGCCAAAATCCAGATACGAGTATAAATACGAAATACGGGAAAATATGGGAAATGAGGGTGACAACTCTACCCACCTTAAAAGAATTCAGTCCTCGGAATTTAATCAAGGAGCTAGAGATTGCCACGACAAGCTACACTAAGCACAGGGAAGTTACACTAAGTAGTTCAATCATGCAATCATACAATGCAAGCAAGGAAGGAAAAATGTAAGGCATAAGAAAGACATTATACCTCACGAGTCAAACAGGTAGGGATATCGCGATCGGATGTCGTCCTCACGCTCCTACGTCGACTCACCCAGAGAGTGATGACCCCAAGCAACACGGACTAATTTAATAGTCTTGTTCTTGAGTATCTTCTCCCTCCGGTCCAATATAGACACGGGCCTCTCCTCATACGAAAGGTTGGTACCAACAACCAATTCCGAATGGTCTCGGATGTGGCTCGGATCCGAAATATACCGTCGTAATTGGGACACATGGAATACATCATGTACCTCACTTAGCGACGGCGGAAGAGCGAGACGATAGGATACATCTCCTACTCGCTCTAGAATATCGAACGGCCCTATATACCTAGGACTAAGCTTTCCCCGCACGCCAAAGCGAATGACGCCGCGGTTAGGCGAGATCCTAAGGAATACATGGTCGCCGACAGCAAATTCTAAGGGACGCCGATGAGCATCGGCCCAATGGCGCTAGCGGTCCTGGACAATTCGGAGGTGATCTCTGACCTTCCTGACCACTTCAACCGTCTGGGAAATCAATTCGGGTCCGAGCATCTGCCTCTCTCCGACATCGTCCCATGCTAGCGGGGACCTGCACTTCCTGCCATAAAGAGCCTCGAATGGTGCCATCTGGATACAAGCCTGATAACTGTTGTTGTACGAGAATTCCACCAGGTGCAGATGATTCTCCCATGAACCACCAAAGTCAAGGGTGCAAGATCTCAACATATCTTCAAGAGTCTGGATTGTGCGCTCTGATTGACCATCCGTCTGTAGGTGATAAGCTGAGCTGAACTGAAGACGAGTCCCCAAACTCTTCTGCAAGCTGCGCCAAAAGTGTGATATGAATCTTGAATCCCTGTCTGAGGTGATGCTGACTGGCACTCCGTGAAGCCTGACGATCTGCCTGAGATACATCTCTGCTAGCTGCGCCGTCGACTGTCCAACTCTGAATGGGAGAAAGTGTGCCACCTTGGTGAGCCTGTCCACAATTACCCAAATAGCGTCTCTGCCGGCCGGAGATCTGGGCAATCTAGTCACGAAATCTATGGTTATATGCTCCCATTTCCATTCTGGGATCGTTAAGGGATGAAGAAGTCCAGCGGGCCTCTGATGTTCAGCTTTAACCTGTTAGCAAACCAAACACCGAGAGACAAACTGGGCTATCTCCCGCTTCATGCCATTCCACAAAAAATGCTGACGAATATCACGGTACATCTTCGTACCACCCGGATGAATAGAATACTGTGAACTGTGGACTTCTGCCATGATTCCTGTCTGATATCTCCACTAGGTACACAAAGACGAGTACCGTGCCGAAGGGTACCATCTTCATGGATACATAACTCTGGCCTTCTTTCTGCTTCACACTCTGCTCTGAGTCGTTGGATCTTGGAATCTGCTGACTGCGCCATCCGGATCCTCTCAACTATGCTGGACTGAACCTGTAGGCTGGCCATCAATGCCACGCTGGCTGGAAGAACCACTTCAATTCCCATCTTCTGAAGATCTGTCAATAATTCTGGTTGTGCCGTCAGAAGATAAACTTCGGCTCTCCTGCTCAATGCATCTGCTACAACGTTGGCCTTCCCGGGATAATACTGCAAATCCACATCATAGTCCACCAGTAGCTCGAGCCATCTTCTCTGTCGCATATTAAGGTCCTTCTGGGTGAAAACATACTTCAGGCTCTTATGATCAGTAAAGATCTCCACTCTATCTCCGTACAAGTAGTGTCTCCACAACTTCAAAGCAAATACTACCGTCGCTAATTCCAAGTCATGGGTCGGGTAATTCTTCTCATGGTCACGAAGTTGACGTGACGCATAAGATATTACCTTTCCATGCTGCATCAAGACACACCCCAATCCTCTGCCTGAAGCGTCGCAATAAACTGTGAATCCTCCGGTCCCATCTGGAAGGGTGAGAATGGGAGCCGTTATCAAACCTCGCTTCAACTTCTCAAATGATTCCTGACACTCTGCTGTCCAAACAAACGGCACATCCTTGCGGGTCAACTGGGTCATCGGCGCTGAAATCCTTACGAAATCTGAAATGAACCGCCGGTAGTAGCCGGCCAATCCAAGAAAGCTGCGAACCTCTGCCACTGAGCTGGGTATCGGCCATGACTCGATAGCCACAATCTTCTAGGGATCCACTTCCACTCCTCCTCGGGTAATGATGTGACCCAAGTATGAAATGCGATCGAGCCAGAACTCGCATTTACTGAACTTGGCGTACAACTGATACTCCCGAAGTGTCTGAAGGACGACTCTGAGATGCTGCTCATGCTCCGCTTCACTCTTGCTATAGACCAGAATGTCATCTAGGAACACGATCACAAATTGGTCCAAATAAGACATGAAAATGCGATTCATGAGGTCCATGAATACGGCCGGCGCATTGGTCGCTCCAAAGGGCATAACAAGGAACTCCCAATGTCCATACCTCGATCTGAATGCTATCTTCGGGATGTCCTGCTCTCTGACTCTGATCTGGTGGTATCCCGACCGCAAGTCGATCTTCGAAAACACGGAAGCCCCTCTGAGCTGATCAAACAAGTCATCTATCCTCGGAAGAGGGTATTTGTTCTTGATTGTCATCGAATTCAAGGTACGATAATCAACACATAGCCTGGACGTACCATCCTTTTTTTTCACAAGAAGCATCGGGGCTCCCCAAGGCGATCCACTTGCACGGATGAATCCCTTGGTCCTCAGTTCTTCAATCATCTTGTATAAAATCTCCAATTCTGAAGGCGCCATCCTGTAGACTCGCTCTGATACTGGTGCTGTCCCGGGAATCAAGTCTATAGTGAACTCAATCTCCCGCTCTGGTGGCATCCCTGGAAGCTCATCTGGAAAGACATCTGGAAACTCTTCAACTATCCTGGGCAACTGCACTGCTGCTACTGCCATCCGCAATGCTGGGGAAGATGGCTCCACTGTGCCTCTGAAAAACGAAAACTCTGGCTCGCCGGGGATACTAAAGATAACTCTGCCAATATGGCAGTCTATCCTAGCATACTGGTTCCTCAACCAATCCATGCCTAGGACTACATCATAGTCTGCCATAGGAAACTCTATAAATCTAGCGGGAAACTCCCTACCGCTAACTACGATCCGACACGAGGAAAACACTCGATCTACTCCCGCAAGACCATTACCAGTAAGTATATTGAGCCTCACTGATAATGACTCAGGCTCCAATCCTATCCGTGTCGCGAATCGTGCAGACATGAATGAATACGATGCACCAGAATCAAACAATACCGAAGCTGGAAAGGAGTTGACGAGAATAGTACCTGCCACAACCTCACCTGGTGCAACTTCATCTTCCATAGCCATCATCATGGCCTGACCTCTAGCTGCGGGTCCCCTCTGCTGGAAACCTCTCTGCCTACTCTGAGTCTGAGCTTGGGCTTGTGCATACTGCTGGGGGTGTTGTTGCTGAAATGCCTGAGACTGAGGTGGCAAGGGCCTCAAAGACTGATATTGCTACTGCTGAACTGGTGCTGGGGCCGGTCCTCTCACCGAAGAGCTAGAAGGGTTGGATGCAGATGAACCACCCCTATTCGGGCAAGCCCCTATCCTATGATCTGCTGCTCCACAAGCCAGGCACAATCCCTGCGCCCTGCGACAATCTGCCACTACATGCCCTGGCTTCCCGTAATGAGAACATCCCATCGCGGAAGTCTGCTTCTGCTTCTGCTGCTGCGGGTACGTCGGGGTCGAATGCTGAACCGACGTTACGGAGGCCGCCCGCCTCGGAGTTCCAATGGTCAATCCCCTAGCTGCCGGGACTGGAGCTGATGATTGGTGCATCTGACTATGGGACCGCTTCCTGCCTCCGGTCCTATCCATAATCCTCTGGGAGGTATATTCATGCCTCCTAGCTGATCTCAAGACTGCATCGAACGTCTGGTGCTCGAACTGCTCAACCGCCAATAAAATCTCCAAATGCAGTCCCTGCTAGAATCGCTGGGCCCTATCAAACTCGGTCGCCACCAAGGTGGGGGCAAACCTACTGAGTCTAGAAAACTCCGATGCATAACTGTCGACTGTTCTGCCTCCTTGCTTTAAGTTGGTAAATCTGGTCTGCAAGTCGTATCGAGCAACAGCATCAAAATACTTCGTCTGGAATCTCTCTCTAAATACTGCCCAAGCAATGGGTACCACTAATCCCATGGCCTACGTCGTCCACCAATTGCGAGCTAAATCCAACAACTGCAGGCGTACCACCGCCACCTTCTCATTCTCAGGTGTCCTAGCTGCTTCCAGAATCACCTCGGTATCCTGAAGCCATGCATCCGCAGCAATCGCATCCTCGGTGCCGTCGAAGAAAGGAGGGTTCAATCGCTTGAAGCTGTTCGCCGCCTGGTTCCCTGGATGTCCGCCTCGGGTCAAAGCATCTTGAACTGTCTGGTGCAGGGCGTCGCTTCGACGATCCTGGGAAGCTATCAAGGTTCTGATGAGGCCTACTAAGGTACCATCATCTGGCTCTGCGGGCTGGACGGGCCGAACTGGTGACTCTCCTCTAGTGGGTATCACTCTGGAGGCGACTCCGGAATGCTGGGCTTGATCTCTGGGTTGCTGCTGGTCCACGGGAGGTGCTCTTCCTTGCTGATCGGCAGGGTCAGGTACAGTACCGCTGAGGAAGACAGCACAGGAAAACAATAAGGAAGGACCAGGACAGATCAACGATACAAGCATGTAATCAGGGCAAGAATTTCAGGGATTTGAAAATACGAGCGGAGATCAAGGGCGAATACTGATTGAGACATCTATTCGGTAAACCCTCACATTTCTTGATTGACAAGACCTGTATGGGCCACCACTTAAACCATGTCACGCCCCAGAACCAGAACACTGGAGAGCGAGGGCAGACATAGCCAGCTACGTATATTGAAATGGAATACATCTCAACTATACGGTCACGGCTGTCTAGATATGAGGGTTTACTACAAGCCAACAGTCTCTTAAGGTCAAGCCTATTGTCTCAATCTCAAGCAAGTAATATAATTACAAGATGTATGATCATTTAAATATGCAATAAAAGGCATCCCAAATATTACATATCAGCTGATCATGAAGCTAGTCGTACAAAATGCTAGGACTAGCAAGAGTTAAGTCATACATGATCAACCCTAGGATTTGTTAATCATGTTTACAGCCCGTAGGCAGACAGTAAGTAAAAGTGCATCGAGCTAACAGGTGCTCGTCGGCTAAACGCCTCAAAAGAATAAATTTACAATAGAGTGAGCGAAACAAAATAGAAAACCCACTCGTAGCCCGGGTTCCTTCTAGTCGCCACCATTAGGCTGGAAGCTTGGTAGATCCTCAGGAGCTGCTCCAAAATCTGGCCACACAAAACCAGCTGGGTCAACCCCGGAAAGAGCAAGTGCCACAAGGGGGCCACGAAATAAGAACAAAAGCCAGCATCAGCACAGAAAATCTAATATTAAAACTAAAATTTACGAAAACATGTCAGGATGATATACGACGAGATAACCATGGAACTATTCCGATAGCCAGGTTACAACCCGTAAACCAAACAAGGACCGGGATTGTAACCCTTCATCTGAACAGAGCTTGGTTTTCCACTATTTATCGGCAAGATAAGTAATGTAAGAAATCAAAATAGAAAGCAATCTGGTACTGGATCAAGACATGGCTAAACTGGTTATACCTCATTCAATCAATCACGGCCAAGCAGATACTACGGCTTACTACTTTAACTGACTAGGGTTATCACAGGCCTAATTACTAACAAGATGCAGTGAGATTGTTCCACAGCCACAAGCCCTGCAGACCATTCAGGCTACCCAGGTCGAAAATTAGGGGTTGAATTCAGGTGGGTACATCGTCCAGAAGACAAATGTATCCTTAGGTGACTTAGAGGGTGCAACACTCGACGGTGTGCTGGAAATGTGCCCTACTCGACGGCAGGCTACATATCCCAAAAGCACCCAGGTAACGGGATTGCCTGTAGCTGTGCCAATCTCTTCATGACTACTGTGTTATTCTAGTTATTAACCTTAATCCATTTTAGTAGGTACTCCTGACCGTGGTACTCAGGAGTCCTATCCTAGACATGATGCAAGACTAGACAAGTGGATTAACAAGCAAGCAAGAAGGAACCACCCATGGTGTCAAGGCAAGTCAAGTTAAGCATTAAAATAAATCATGTCAGGGTACTTGTCAGGAGTACGCCACGACGGGCCACTATCATGTCAGGTTGGTCATGTCAGGAGTGCACCACTACGGGCCACTGTCGTGTTATGCAAGTTCCTTGCCATACCAAGCCATGTACAATAGTTATTCCAAACATATTAAGTAAAATCAAGTTCATGACAAAAGGCGTAAGGATATAAAATGAGCGTAAAATATCTAATAAAATATCAATATACAAGGTCATAGAAAAGCCAAGCTTTAAGGAAATAAAACCAAAACTCCAAGGGTCAAGGGTTAAACAAGGGGTCAGGAAAGCAGCGTACGAAAAGTCACGCACGCAGAAAGGGCAGCATAGGTGAAAAGTCACGCACGCTGAGAGAGCAGCGTGAGTGAAAAGTCACGCACGCTACAGGGAGCAGCGTGAGTAAAAAGTCACGCACGCTCAAGGGAGCAGCTGCGTGAAAAGTCACGCACGCTCAAGGGAGCAGCTGCGTGAAAAGTCACGCACGCTCAAGGAAGCAGCTGCATAAAAAGTCACGCACGCTCAAGGGAGACACGCTTCCAACAGGGAGCGTACCCAAGCCTCCGTACGTAGCGCTAAAGAGCGCGCGTAGCTCAGTGTGCGTAGCTAAACGGCTCTGCACACTGCTCACTGTCTTCTCCAAACAGCAAGAACACATGGCTGAAACCAAAACTTCAAAAGTTCATAACTTGGCCATCCGAACTCCAAATTCGAATTTCCAAGGCTCCAACTGGAGTGAAACTGAAAGCTCTTCCTCATGGAAACATCAAAACTCACAGAACTCCAACAAAAGTGGATCAAAACATATAAAATCCGAAAATAGAAGAACTTAGATCTACAACAATAGAGGCTCCAAATCACAAAAACCCAAGAACTAATGTTGGTCTCCATGGCCTAATCTAGCAAATGGACTAAGAAAATATGGTTCTCATGAAGTGGCAAGATGCACTTGCCTAAGGGTTGGGAAGTTGTGCGGAGGAAGAAGAAGAAGAAGAAGAAGAAGAAATTAATGATGGTTATGAAGAGAGAGAAGAGGTGGGTGGAGTTATAAAGAGGGTGTTGTGGTGTGCTTGAGGGTGGAGCTTAGGGCTGTGGTGTTCCACACATAGACCGAACCAATAAAACCGAGCCAATACCAAATCCAAATACGAGAAATACCGAAATTCCCACAAGTTGAGAAAAATAAAAATACATGCCAAAATCCAGATACGAGTATAAATACGAAATACGGGAAAATATGGAAAATGAGGGTGACAAGTTTTGACACAAAATTTGGTAGGATTGTTGGGGCATGTTCTGTCACTATGCTCCCCAAATTTTACTAGGTTTCGTGCACTGATTAGAGAGATATCGACCGTGCACAAAGGAATACACTGACACTGTGCACTGTTTTCTTCACTCACTGATACGGCTCTAATTCTCAGACACGACGACACGAGGACTCGATGCATTCACTTAGACACGAGCGCATAGACCTAGCCTAGGTGGGGACACGACCACGAGGCCTAGTTTGGCCTGTGTCGTGTGCACGACACGAGTGCACGTGTGCACGAGGCAGTACACTGGACAATGCACTATTGTACCCGAATTGAGTTTTCCCTTGTTTGGACACGTTTGTGTCCTCGTGCTTGGACACAATGACACTGATGGACACGTACACTATGGGTATATACACTACCAACCTCTGTTTTAGTATTTTGGATTGTTTTGATTCATCAAATCTCGATTTTCCCTTTATTCTAAAAACTGTGTATCAGCCTATTATTCACTGATTTTCCAGGTTTTAAAATATGTTTTTTAGCATTGATTTTAAACTATTTTAGACTGATTAATTGCATGATTTTAAACTCTAATATGTGCACCTATATGATTCCTAGCTGTATGTCAAAATTGGATTGATTTGGGACTGATTTATGGGGTTTTCGAATGTGAATTGGGTTTGGGGTTTTCAAAGGTCTGATACTTTAAAGGCTCTGATACACTGAGATTTGGTCTTGATTTTGATTTCTGAATTGTATTTCTTTTGGGATGTTGGTTCACCTGCATGTGAATGGGTCTAACCTACTATGCTAGGATTCATATTAACATGGAGTGGTTTCGAAACCAATGTTTTCGACTGATACAATGCAGTATCAGGAACTAAATCCTGAACCCTGATTGGTTTTCCTATTTTTATTTTCTGGTTTTAAACCTGATTTGGTTCTTTAAAATCTGACCTGAGAGTGAGTTAAGTAGAACCTTTGAACTGAGAGTTCTATGTGTATGTTGGTTTTACATTGTATGAACTGTAGATGGGCTGGTGTCTTAAATCCTAAACCCTGTTATTAGCAAATTCCTAAGGCACTCTCACATGTGATTCCTGCACACAAATGTTTAACACCCTCTATTCTAATCTGTCATTTATTCCCTGGAATACTGAACACTAGACTGGAATTTCTGTGACACATTGTACTGTCCTCATACCCATGTATACACTATGAACTAGGGAAAACATTTCAAAACCTGGGAAGCCTATGTGTATACACCCACACCTAATCTAAATGATAACTGCTACACACACAGTCACACATGATCTTAACACAAGCCTAGGTGACAGTCCCTATAGCCCCTTGCTGTATGTGTTGACTGTCCACATAACATGCCCATAGTTGCCCTTGATTTAGTCCTTAGCAAGCCAACATTTCAGCCCTACATTGCTGTCCCCATTCCTGTCTATTTGCTGTCCCAAACCAATCCATATTAGCCTCAGATTCAGCCATATAGGAACCCCACATATCAGTCCTTATTTTCCCCACATACCTGTCCTTAACCATGCCCATTGGCAGTCCAAACCAATCTATGTTAGCCCACACTTGGACAGCCCCCAATCAGCCCTTATGCCTTTGTGTGTTTGTGTAAGATTGTATATGTGTGAACCCTATTTTACACAGGTTCCTAATCAATGTCTTCCTGTCCATATAACACACACACACACGTCTTGATGAATATACTTTTATGCATGTCATTTTTCCCTCTAATATATAGCTATATAAATACATAGATTGATACATGTGTAATATAAGGCAATGTGTATGTAAATGATTAACCTATATACCATGTTTAGTGTAACTAGCGTCGATTTCTCTTTTCAAGTACACTTCCATGTTCACACACACATATAGCTTTACATGCTAGCTTTCTCTCTCTTATGTGTAATGTTGAATGTGATGGCTTGTGTTTGGCTTGTATAGCCTTGTGATTGGTGTGTGATTGCTAGACTAGGCTTGGTTAGGCCTAGTGAGACTTGTCAGACTTGTTTGGGCTAGAACTTGACCTAGTTGACCTAGTTTGACTAGTCTAGTTGACTAGAGTTGACCGAGTGTTGACTTTAGTCTAGTTTGACCTAGACAGCATGCAGACGCATAGTAGATTACATTTATCATCTCCTGTATACATCTTGACTTGTGTTGCTCTAACTAGGGGTCAGATACCTCATCTCGGACAGTACATTTATTTCAGACATTCAGATACGAGGCGAGTAGATTCTCTAACCGTTTTATACTTGTCTGGATTTACATTCTTGCTCTAGATTACTGTACTTGATGCTGACACGATTGTTATCACGGATTGGTATTATACGGATCTTCTTTTGAGATGTTATCCCCTTGTATTCACTAGATACATATTGTGATGTGCGTTTCACTTACATATTATATTTATTGAATACCCATATCCTTGTATACTCCTTGTGCATATTGTACTCTCAGTATCACATGAGTCCCAGGGATAGACCATTGTAGACTATTATATAACATTGTACAACTATTGTATAACATTGTACATCTATTGTATAATATTGTACATCCATTGTATAACATTGTACACTATTGTGCAAGATAACGTAACTAGAGTGGATCCTTGTGTATTGATTGGGGAGGGAGAGTAGAATTGGTTATGTAATCAAATCCTATTATACAAGATTGTATAACTATTGTATATGTCTATTGTACACCCACGTACAATGGAGTTACCATTTCATTTTCCTAGACCGTTTACATAACCATATTGTACTCTAAATCACAGTAGGCTTACAGTTCTTACTTATCATATTTAGATATTTCCTGTTAACAAATCTCTACTGTTTTTCATATACTTCTTTCTTTCAGCGTTTCATGTACCTTACTCTATTGCATGCTTTATATTTCCTAACATGATATGAACTGCGTGAGATATTTTGTGCTCGCTCCCATCCCGACTGGACCTGTTAAAAATTTTATAGAGGATGATGAGGAACCCTGCACCCTTACTTAGAGTTTGCCTAGTTGACACTCGCGACCTGGACCCCTGGAGAGGTTCAGGCAGCTGCTCAGGATGATACCTTGTATAGTGTAGATAGCTTAGTCTGTTCCTTCTTTTCATGTTTAGCCGTTGTCTTTATTTTCAGAGTTGTATATTTTTAGAGATGATAAGACTTGTATTTCATTTCTGTTGTACCTCAGTTGAGGATTTCTTATCTTTTTCATCGTGCTACATTCTACCTTAGATTGTGATTGAGTTGTACCTCTGTATTGGCCTCCATATGGAGAGTATTCGTATTATTCTAGTTATAGTTCATGACCTAGAACAGCGTTCTACCGTCGATACTGCGGCGTAGGCTGGGCGTTGTTACGTACTCGTACCCTCACGGTGGGTGCGGGTCGTGACAACTGGACTTTTACTTCACAGTACAAACTCGCTCATATAAAGAAAGCCTAGGGACAAAAACCTAGGTACAGCAATCTAAGTACAATTGTTTAGTTTTTCTGGGGGGTGACGGTAGAGGCTCGGGAAATCGACGGCAGCTCTGCCTTACTCCTTGGACGATCGAACGTAGCCTTGGCTCTGGTGAAGAAATGCTCTCGGACGTGTGGGGAGACTCCCTTGCGCCTTCGGTCACTAGATCTCTGGATGTCTCTGTAGTGCTCTCTCTTTTTTTTTGCTCAGCTGCCTTCTCTTCCCTCTTTTTCTTCTCTCTCCTTGCAAGGGAATGGCACCTTGCTATTTATAGGAGTAGGGTGTGATCATTAGGGTTTGCAAATGATTGCCTCCTTCAGAAGTCGGCGGTTAAGGATCAATTAATCTTGGCCATTCATCCCGAATATAATAAATTTGAGCAATTAATGTGATTGCATCAAATCTCTGTGGGCAATAAATATTGATTGCCATGAATATTCGTGATTTATGATAGCCTACCACGTGTCCAATTTGCTTGATTTGATTTGATCTGGGCAATTGTGACGATTGCAACAAATCTGATTTTGTTAGGATTTGTTAGCGTCCATAATTCCAGGGAAGATAAGACTACCACGTGTCTCAATTGTCGCGAAGAGCGCCACGTGTCTCAACTGGACCGTCCTGGCAGAGTCGCATATAGAGCATGCAGCCGCATGAGGATGGGCAGCCGCATGAGGATGGGCAGCCGCATGGGGATAGGCAGCCGTATGCAGATGGACAGCCGCATGGGGATGGGCAACCGCATAAATGTAGCGACCGCATGGAGTGGCCTCGGGACTTGATGGATTTTGCCAGCTGTAAGGATATCTTTTCCTCTTTCCTAGGATCACGCCATCATGTCAGAGTCATTATTACGTCCTTATGTCGGAGCTGTCATAGTTGTTATTTGTCAGAGCGGCCATCAGGGCATTAAATGCAGCCAAATGTAGAGAAGAACTGTTGAAGGTCACGTGGCTCCTTCCTGAGCCGCATGGAACTATCCGAGCCGCATGGACCCTTGAGCCGCATGGACTTCTGAGCCGCATAGGAATCCTGAGCCGCATGGGAATCCGGAGCCGCATGGGGATCCTTCTGTCGGAGCCGCATAGGCCTTTCTTTACTCTTTTCCATGCTTCTACACACACCACATACTGATCAGGTGAGGGATAGCTAAAGTACGAATATCATTAACAGAGGGGTGATTCGAATAGTGGGAAACATCTATATGTCTAATCAATATTTCCTTGCCCAATCTAATACAAATGAATCCATAATCCAATACATAAGACGAATACAAGTCCAACCAGTATATGAAGATGCGAATAGGTGGTTCGAATAGTAGGGCCAGACAAGTAAAGTATGTGTGTTGCATGCGTGAATTCAGAAAGCCAATACGTGTTATAACAAAGAATCAAATAGAACTACTAGAACTGAAGTACAGTAATTGACAAGTAAATGAAAGAACTATCAGAGAATGTACTCGCCTGATACCCTGAAGAGAGTAGTGTAATATCAGATATCTGCACCGAAGTCACATGTCCTAAATAGAGAAATATGGGTTATAATGTGTTTAAAATAAGGTAAATAAAGTTTACAATACAAACTATATGATTCTAGGTCAATCTAGGTCAAAGTCAACTCTTGGTCAACCCTCAAGTCAAACTAGGTTAAACTTTTTGGGTTTTGGGTCAACTCTAGTCAAGCTAGTTCAAATAGTCTAGGTTTGGTCAAACTTAAGTCCACAAGACCAATTAGGCCTATATTGGTCAAATTCTGGTCAACTGGTCAACCCTTGGTCCATATAGTCTCAATGTTGACTGTTGGTCAACCTAGGTCAATCTAGTTCACTAGGCTAGTGTATTGGCTGTTTTTTTACTATGTTGTGCTAGTGCTAGATGTGGCATCAACACTCTACCTTAAACCAAGATTCAAGCATATCTCTACTAATCATATATATACATACCAAAACTCATATAACCCTACTACTCTCAATCCCATAGTCCAAAGGCCTCCAAAACCTATTCCTAACACATATATACTCATAGATAACCCTAGTCTATAACACATATATTCATACAATACTAGCCTAAATCCTTAGACATATATATATCCTTATTTACCAAAACTCATAACTGAACACAAACCTCCTAATTTTAGTTGCCAAGACACCAAGTCCACTCCCCAATCCAATGCCAAGCCAACCAGGCTTCGTGGCTGCTACCTGCCTGCCTAAGCTGGCTTGCTTACTGCTGCAATGCATTGCCTTGCCATGGCATTTGCCTGCAGGCAGGCTATTGCTATTCAGTCAATGTAATTCCTCTCTTCACCTATACATATATGTTATTCCCCACTGCTTGTCCTATACTAACCTGAACCCTCAACCTGAGAATCTCTCCTAGCTACTGCTCTGTTGCTCCTCCTCCTTTCACAATTACCTATACTTTCTTCTCAACTAACCCTTCTCTAACCTTGTTCGCAGATATCCTACTTAACAGGGTATTCACATATACCCATATCCCTCTAGGATTTTTCTAACATGTGTATAACTCACACACATTCATGCCACTGTAAATTCCCTCCTCTTCTCGACCCTGTCCTCCTGCTGTTGGACAGCAACCATGTTGCTCTCGACTGATGCTAACCATTTAACACCCAAAAATCCCATTCCCATGGACTGAACCAAAGATATAATAGGTAAATCACATATATATATACATATATAGTTAGTTACAGTTAATCATATAATATATATAGTTCACATACTAATACATAGATAAAACCTTAAATTGAATTGTAATTTTTACAAAAGTTAACCCCAAACATACACAAATGTGATATTCAGGTACAACATGTATACAACACGCAAAATTATATATATATTAACAAAATAAAATATCAGAAAACCCAAACACAAGTACCAGTATCAGTGTATTGATGAACTCGACAAAATTCTAAACCCAAATACCATCGAAAACCTAATCAAATGCAAGATTGAGTGTGCCAATATGAGGTGCATATGATTGGGTGTCAGGGGGATGAATTCATGTCCACACAAGTAGACACGAAATATCCCAAACGAATTAAATACGCACAGTATCAGAAACGCCTAGACACTGTGTCGTACGGCCAGTTCAAGGCCTCGTGGACACGACACAGTATCCCAGTGTCTAAATGGTTGTGCACACGTGTTCGCCAGGTATAGGGCTAGGGATTGAACACCCTGATATGTGTCTAGGTTGTGTCGTGTCGTGTCAATCAACGCGTATCAGAGCATGATTTCGTGCGCGTGCATAGTGAGCACGAGACTGTGCAGCCTCGATTTTAACCCTAACCACTCGATGGTTTCTCCTTAAATTTTGTGTGTGTTGTGTCAGTGTTTGCCCGCACCTCCCCATAAAATTTTGTGTCTAACCGTGTTGTGTCCACAGAGAAAATGGACACGGGTAGCAAGGCACTCGACCGAGTCCTCGTGCAGTGAGTTCGTGTCCATTTTGGACACGGACACGGCTCGAAAATGTGCTCAGTGTCATAGATTCGTGATCAGTATGCCAAGGGCTACATAAGCATGTAATTAGTTTTGAAAATTACTAAAATAAAGTCCTATATGGCATTTCACCAAACACTTATTTAAAAACACCGATACGTGTCCGATACGGACACGAAATGGACACGAATTCCTACCAAACTTGGGCTACACCTACGGAAACCCTAAATAAATGCATCTATGGAAAGAAATTGAAATTTAAATAGGTTTTATGGCATTTACCTATTGAGAGGAAATCTCAATGAAAAATAAAGAAAGGGAAGGTGTTCTTCTCCAAATGAAATGGTCAATTCACTTCAAACCCTTGCTAGCAGGCCCCCACAAGTCTCCTCTACTATTGGGGATGATGATGCAATTGATTTGACTCAATTTGGACTTAATTTGGATTAAATGGGAGAAGTTTAGTGAAGAACAAATTAGGGTTCTTTGTAGGTATCAAAAAGAGGCAAGGGGCTACTAAATGATACTTTATAGGGGGAATTACTACTTGTGGCTGCCACAATAGGAATTAGGGTTAGGTTTAGATGTAGATAGGTGGCTAAGGCTTCTCCACCAAATTTTAAGTCCTCCTATTGGTTCGATTTAGTCCTAAGGCTTTCTTTTTACAAATAACTTAAGGGAAATATCCTACTACAATAATATCTAGATATTACTAACCTTGGCACTTAGTAGGAATGTTCTAACCATAATTCTAACCTCAAGACTATTCTAGATTAGGTTAAACTTCTAGGTTAAGGCTTAACTAAAGGATTACAACAATATTTAATTAATATAAATTACAATTTCATAAAATTGTCAAAATGACCAAAATACTCCTAGGCTAAAAAGTTACAATTAGTCATCCTAATCACATGAATAGGCTCCCATGGTCATGGTTAGTCTCTAGGCTTAGCAATACTAGGGTTTAAGTAGTTAACCATCCAAATCACAATTCAATATTTTAAATAGTTTTAAATTGATTAAAAATCACCAAATATCACAATATGAATTAAGTATCATTATTAAATGATTATAATTATAAAATTTTAATATTACCCTTATTTCTGAATAGTAGGTGTTACAAGTCTACCCTCCTTAAAAAAGTTTTGTCCTCGAAATTAAGATGATCGTACCCCTTCTAGGTCAAACCCCAGCAATCAAGGTCAATAGACAACATGCAATCATAGTCCTGCTGGTCATGATTCCACGGTCTTGAACAAGGTAACTACGCTATCCAGCACATCGTAAGAATATCCTGACAGGTACTAATGGAATCACACATGAAGATGGTGAAGAAGAACAAGAGGACAAACCTGCTAACCCATCACCTGCAGCGTTGGTCTCCTCGACCGCCAGCGCAAAAGATCCACCCCTCTGGGCATGGTGCTATGCTACAGGTAGCCTAACTCCCTCTCTCTGACCCGGTGCTCCGTCATATGCGGGTGTAATAGGACAATCCCTGACCTGATGAGCAGCGGATACACAGAACAGACAAACCTTCAGCCTCCCATAACAAGTCTCCCAAACATGCCCTGCCCTTTTGTAGTAAGCACAAGTCGGCACCCTGCGGTCCTGTCCTCTAGGCTGATGATGTGCCTGCTGTACTCTCACTGGTGCTTGCATCTGCTGAATCTGTATGTGAGGCCTCTTGGCCATGCCTCTGCTGCTACTGGCTCCCTGAAAGTCCCGACCTATCTTCAGTTTTAGCCCCAGGTCGTCCTCTGCCGCCATAGCTCCTGTAAAGATCTTTGCGAAGGTAGTATCACGATCACTCTTAGTCAATGACCGAACCTCTCTGATCAAATCTTTACGAAACTTCCTCGCCTTCGTCTTCTCGCTCAGGTCCTCAATGAATCTGCCCAGTCGGCAGAACTCTCCAGCATATTCCCCGACTGTCTGGTTCCCCTGCACCAGGCTCTCAAACTGTGCCTCTATGCCTCCAAGTGCTACGTCTGGAAAGAACTGTTCCTTGAACAGCTCCTTGAAGGCTGCCCAAGTCTGTCCCTCGGTTCCCACTCTGTGGTCAGTCTGGTACCACGTGCGGGCCAATTCCTGCATCTGGTGCCCGCAGCCTCGATCTGAAGTCGGACTGGTATCTCTGCCAGCCAAAATATCTCCTCGATGTGCTCTATCCAGTCATCCACATAGTAGATGCCCTCTTTTCCAAGGAAATCCCTCAGACGCATCTTCTGAAACTCTTGGATGCCCGACGTCCTCTGATGGCACTGATGTGTCTGTGCTGGCCCCTGGATGGTCACCATCTCCACTATCGTCCGGACCAGCTGGTGAGCCTCGTCTATACCCTAACGGAAGTCGGTAGTCTAACGCTGTTGCTGCTGGTAGGACTCCAGAATCCTCTCAATAAAGGAAAACAGGTGGGCAGCATCAACCAATCTTGCAGGTGGCTGCTGATGCTGAAACTCCTCAGAAATAACTGGGGTCGTCCTCCGAACAGGTGGAGGCATACCCCCAAAGGCTACAGTTGTTCCTATCTGATCTGGAATAGAAGGTGCTACAGTCCCAGTATCCTGCTGCACTGGACAAGAGGTGGCAGACCCCTCTCCCGCGGCTGCTGTACCAGATCGATGTGATCATGTCTCTACCATCTTGAAGACAGATCAAACAAGGAAGCCAATACTGAGCAGGAATCGATATAATCAAAGGAGGACAGTTTATTTCAAAGAAGGAAAATTATTAAGATGTGTATATGGCATGAATTGAAGCTGAATTTTTTCTAACTGTGATTGAGTACCTCTCCGTTTAAAACCTATTTCTCAATCCTATCGCAGGCTGTAGTGATACTCTAGTTCGAATACTACTACATAAACTCGACCTGCATGGGCCACCACTCAAAACGTGTCACGACCCACACCCAGTGTAAGGGCACAAAAAGTGGGTACGTCCAGCCTACGCCACAGTGTCGGCGGTAGAACGTTGTTCTATGTCACTATCTAAACAACAACTCACGCAATTATATAATGTACTTGTCAAAATATCAACTCCGAACGGAGGACAAGTATAAATATAATAAAATCTCAATCACAGTCTAAGTACGATAAGATAACACAGAAGTTTATAACTAAAGACTAAACGACAACAAAAAATATAAACTACTAAATATTAATATCTCAAACAAACACAAATACAAACTCAATATCTTAAGTTATTACAATTCAAGTTCTAAACATGAATCTAAAGCAAGTCTACTAGCTAGTCTCCCGATCACTCCTGAGTGTCGGAGCCAAAGGTAGCTAAGCCATCTCCTGCTCAAAGGCAAGTAGGGCAAATGTCCTCAGGGCAATCATCTATAATATTTTCAACAGGTCCAATCAGGACAGGAAGGAGCACAACTCATCTTGAAACCACAAGTAAATGACAAAGAACTATAAAGCAGTTATAGACAGTTGTATTGATGAACATGACAGTTTATATTCAGGTGATGATGTAGAGAACAGTTAAGGTATAAGGAAAATAGGATACAAAACAAGAGAAGAAACATGGCAAGAAAGACTATAAAATAAGATCTAGCTGAACTAGAGTAACATGATATAAGTCCAAACAGTACTATATGAGTAAATTGTAAATCTCAATATGAGTCTAATGTAATTCCAGAACAGTATGAGTCGAATGTGATTCTAATCATTGTTCTAATAAGGTGGTACGAACAATGATTCACATGATGTTCCAACAATGATTCGAATTAATTCTCCAAGTGTGTTTTAAAATATCAAGATCGACATATAAACGGCTGTAGGTAATACGGCACACCACACACTGATCAGGTGAGGGATGGCTATCATACGAATATCATTCACAGAGAGGTGATTCGAATAGTAGGAAATGTCTATATGTCTAATCAGTATTTCCCCGCCTAATCTAATATAAATAAATCCATAATCTAACACATAAGACGAATACAAGTCCAACAAGCACATGAAGATGCGAATAGGTGGTTCAAATAGTAGGGCCAGACAAGTAACGTATGTGTGTTGTATGCGTAAATTCAGAAAGCCAATATGTGTTGTAACTGAGAATCAAATAGAACTACTAGAACTGAAGCACAGTAATTGACAAGTAAATGAAAGAACTATCAAAGAATGTACTCGTCTGATACCCTGAAGAGAGTAGGGTAATATCAGATGTCTGTATCGAAGTCACAATGTCCTAAATAGAGCAATATGGGTTATAATGTGTTTAAAATAAGGTAAATGAAATTTACAATGCAAACTATATGATTCTAGGTCAATCTAGGTCAAAGTCAACTCTTGGTCAACCCTCAAGTCAAACTTGGTCAAACTTTTAGGGTTTTGGGTCAACTCTAGTCAAGCTAGGTCAATTAGTCTAGGTTTGGTCAAACTTAAGTCCACAAGACCAATTAGGCCTATATTGGTCAAATCTTGATCAACTGGTCAACCCTTGGTCCATATAGTGCTAGATGTGGCATCAATACTCTACCTTAAACCTAGATTCAAACATATCTCTACTAATCATATATATATATACCAAAACTCATATTACCCTACTATTCTCAATCCCATGCTCCATCCTAACACATATATACTCATAGATAACCCTAGTCTATAACAAATATATTCATAAATACTAGCCTAAATCCTTAAACATATATATATATATATATATCCTTATTTACCAAAACTCATAACTGAACACAAACCTCCTAATTTCAGTTGCCAAGACACCAAGTCCACACCCCAAGCCAATGCCAAGCCAACCAGGCTTCCTGCTGCTACCTGCCTGCCTAGCTGGCTTGTTCACTACTGTAATGCATTGCCTTGCCATGGCATTTGCCTGCAGGCAAGCTACTGCTATTCAGTCAATGCAATTCCTCTCTTCACCCATACATATATATTATTCCCCACTGCTTGCCCTATACTAACTTGAACCCTTAACCTGAGAATCTCTCCTAGCTACTGCTCTGTTGCTCCTCCTCCTTTCATAATTGCCTATACTATCTTCTCAACTAACCCTTCTCTAACCTCGTTCGCAGATATCCTACTTAACAGGGTATTCACATATACCCATATCCCTCTAGGATTTCTCTAACATGTGTATAACTCACACACACTCATGCTACTATAAATTCCCTCCTCTTCTCGATCCTGTCCTCCTGCTGTTGGGTAGCAACCATGCTGCACTCGACTGATGCTAACCATTTAACACCCAAAAATCCCATTTCTATGGACTGAACCGAAGATATATTAGGTAAATCACATATATATATATATACATATATAGTTAGTTTACAGTTAATCATATAATATATATAGTTCACCTACTGATACATAGATAAAACCTTAAATTGTATTATAATTTTTACAAAAATCAACCCCAAACATACACAAATGTGATACTCAGGTAGAGCATGCATATAACATGCAAAATTATATATATATTAACAAAATTAAATATTAGGAAACCTAAACTCAAGTACCAGTGTCAGTGTATTGATGAACTCGACCAAATTCCAAACCCAAATACCATCGAAAACCTAATCAAATATAAGATTGAGTGTGCCAACATGAAGTGCATATGATTGGGTGTCAGGGGGATGAATTCGTGTCTACAAAAGTAGACAAGAAGTTTCCCAAACGAATTAAATACGCACAGTATCAGAAATACCCAGACATTGTGTCGTGCGGCCAGTTCAAGGCCTCGTGGGCATGACACAGTATCCCAGTGTCCACGTGGTTGTGCACACATGTTCGCCAGGTATAGGGCTAGGGACTGAACACCCTGATATGTGTCTAGGTTGTGCCGTGTCGTGTCAATCAACGCGCATCAGAGCGTGATTTCGTGCGCGTGCACAGTGAGCATGAAATAGTGCGTCCTTGATTTCTCCCTAACCACTCAATGGTTTCTTCTGAAATTTTGTGTGCTTTGTGTCAGTGCTTTCCCGTACCTCTCCATAAAAATTTGTGTCTAACCGTGTTGTGTCCAAAGAGAAAATAGACACGGGTAGCAGGGCACTCGACCGAGTCCTCGTGCAGTAAGTTCGAGTCCATTTTGGATACGAACACGGCTCGAAAATGTGCTCAGTATGATAGATTTGTTATCAGTATGCCAAGGGCTACACAAGCATGTAATTAGTTTAAAAAAGTACTAAAATAAATTTATATATGGCATTTCACCAAATACTTATTTAAAAACACCGATACGTGTCCGATATGGACACGAATTGGACACGAATTCCTACCAAACTTGGGCTACACCTAGGGGAACCCTAAATGAATGTATCTATGGAAAGAAACTGAAATTTAAATTGGTTTTATGGCATTTACCTATTGAGAGGAAATCTCAATGAAAAATAAAGAAAGGGAAGGTGTTCTTCTCCAAATGAAATGGTCAATTCACTTCAAACCCTTACTAGCAAGCCCCCACAAGTCTCCTCTACTGTTGGGAATGATGATGCAATTGATTTGACTCAATTTGGACTTAATTTGGATTAAATGGGTGAAGTTCAGGGAAGAACAAATTAGGGTTCTTTGTCGGTATCAAAAAGAGGCAAGGGGCTACTAAATGATACTTTATAGGAGGGATTACTACTTGTGGCTGCCACAATAGGAATTAGGGTTAGGTTTAGATGTAGATGGGTGGCTAAGGCTTCTCTACCAAATTTCAAGTCCTCATATTGGTTCAATTTAGTCATAAGGCTTTCTTTTTACAAATATCTTAAGGGAAATATCCTACTACAATAATATCTAGATATTACTAACCTTGCCACTTAGTAGGAATGTTCTAACCATAATTCTAACCTCAAGACTAATCTAGATTAGGTTAAACTTCTAGGTTAAGGCTTAACTAAAGGATTAGCATAATATTTAATTAATATAAATTATAATTTCATAAAATTGTCAAAATAACCAAAATACCCCTAGACTAAAAAGTTACAATTAGTGATCCTAATCACATGACTAGGCTCCCATGGTCATGGTTAGTCTCTAGGCTTAGCAATACTATGGTTTAACTAGTTAACCATCCAAATCATAATTCAATATTTTAAATAGTTTTAAATTGATTAAAAATCACCAAAAATTACAATATGATTTAAATATCATTATTAAATGATTATAATTATAAAATTACCCTCATTTCTGAAAAGTGGGTGTAACACTGCGTGGGGAGGGCTGCCTCCTGACTTTTCATCTCTGTGCGAAATGGTATTGAAGTCTCTGAGACAGAGCCACGGAAGGTTGTTGAGGAGGATGCGGGTGTCCATTAGGGTGTCCCACAACATCTTGCATTCGACGAGGTCACAGCTGTCGTGGACTGTTGAGACGAGGGATCGAGACGTAAGAGAGGGGTGCTCTACCCAGCAGGATAGCGCCTGTTTTGAGTCGTTGACGATACCGAATTTGCATTCGACGGTGAAGAGGATCCATATGTCGTGGCATCCGACGACTGCAGACGGGAACCCGAGTTGAAGCTGGATGGATTTGAGTTTTCTTTGATGGATTTTAGGCTCGATGACAACAAAAATGTCGATCCGATGGGTTTTCTTGAGACTGATTATTCTTCTCAAGGTAGCTTTATTGGCCAGCCCTCTCACATTCCACGAGAGAATATTAAGCATTGGGATGGTTACGGAGGGGGTTGGTGTTGAGCTTTTTGGCTGACCGAGTGGTCACGGCCGTGGGCTCAAGGGCTTTTTTATTTCTTTCGTTGTGGGAGCTTTTGGTGGCTCTCGAAGACTTCGATGTGTCGTTATGGGCTGACTCGGATGAGCCGCGGGCTATGCTGTCTGTCGCCCTCGTTGGAGGGGAGCCAACGTCCTTCTCGATATCCGCCAGAGCGCAAAGGCGATTGCTGAGGTCCAAAAAGCCCGCTTCCATGGCCTGCAGAAGACCGTCTGCTGGGACAACGCCCAACGTCACCGGGTTGATCTCAGGGTCGCATCGGGGGACGATAGAAAGGGTCTCAGAGACGGGATAGGTGATCAAGGCCAACTGATATATATATACCACATATTTTTTTCTCTATATATATTTTTTAAATACCAGCACGTGCGGGCTCAGTTAAATCGTGTGTCTCCCCGTACATGATTTTTAGCCGGTCGTTATGTCGCTTCGGACTTTTCGTGTGGATCTTGTCCGCACTGGCTTTTTCATCATTGCTCCACACATACGCCTCGCGCACTCTGCACGCTCCAGAGCCTTACGGGATGGCCGACGTCTTTTGATGTCGGCAACTCAACTCCTCGCTTCGCCCACGACGCCCAAGCCTCCCCCGACATCTTCACGACTCCTACGACAGCCGATGCCGCCCAGCCACCTGCTCTATGCGTACGACGCCCTTATGACGTCTTCTCAACATCCATAGGGCACCGCATGATGAGCCGCATGGTCGGTCGTTGTTTATACCCATGGTAGAATGGTGCCGGTCCTCGACCGCCCACACGGTGCCCTAGCCGTTGAGTTTTTATGCACGGGGTGCCCAATTCTGTCCACGCCAGCTCAGATCATGGCCATTTTTTGTTAGTCCTCCGTCGTTGTGGTTGCCACTCATCGTACAGGCCAGGCTCATCATCTGCCATATATATATAATACTAGAGAAAAAAAAATCTGTGAACAGCGCCTCGCAGTGTTTACTTTCGCTGCGAACCCAAGTCGTACAAGGACTGTATCGAACTCTGTTGAAATCGGTTGATCGAAATAACCCCAAATTCTAACCAAAATCATCTAAATCTTCTAGGTTGCAATCCTTATTTGATTCTCCTTCGAATACAAAAAATAAATTAGAAATTTTGTTTTAAATCCATCTTGATATCGAGTTTAAACTCGATATTTATATTGAAAAAAAAGATTAAAATTTTGTGAAACCCTATTCTCGAACTCTACAAGGCCTCGGCATCCTTCCATAGACCCTTGCCAAGTTCATTTTGACCTGACGTAACCTTTCGACTGCTTGAGCGGTGCGGGATTCCCTAATACGCTGCTGCCAGTTGCCTGCAACCACATAACAGAGACCTCTGTTTAGTCACCCGACTTTAAGGTACCTATATTTTAGGCAGTTTTCTTATTCACTTACTCAATCATTATCGAATCTGTAAAATCCTATGTGTAGCCTACCTAACCGTCTAAAACCTCTACCAATTAGTTGGTATAATTATGTTAGGATTAGACGAAAGTTCGAGTTAAAACCCGAGAAAAACAAGTAAACTTACACATAAAACGATATAGAATTTCCCCAAGTGCCCTATTTGTCGATTCTTGTCGACCTAGTGACAGTTTTAGAATTCTACTTAAACAATCTGGTAGACAACATGAAAAGTTTTTTGTAGTTTTTAATTTCATCTATTTTAAATCGAGACATTCATTTTCAAAAATCAAAGAAAAACTATTTTTACAACTTTGAAAACCGCCTATCCAGGATCCGTTCCAACAAACTGGCAGACTTCGTCGTAACCCGATGGCATCGAATGGTGCGTACAGATGTTGTGTATGTGTGGACTTTGACAGAACTCAAATTGGTTGTATGTGCGCGACAAATTCGAGGCATATCGGTCAAAGAATACCGTATAGGCCACTTTGTAAAAATCCTAGTTACTTCGTACACATTCATCACATCGTGACAAAACTTACACCAATGGACTCGTATCAGAATACTATAAGACAAGTTTGGTCCGATTCTGAGATAGTTGACAGGATTACGTTTTGGCATGTTGGCCAAATTGCTAAATGGTCACACCTGATTTTGATAATCAACAACAACTTTGGTCGATACCCAAAATATACAAATTTTTATAGGTTGTAAGTATCAGATAAAGAAAAATATCTACTTTATACTACGTCTACATCCTACTGCTACATAGTACATCGTCATCCAGAAGCAATTGCATTAGAATCAAGATTGAGTCATTTTATATTTTCTTCTGTATTTTTAATTTTATTGAGCCTAGGAAATATAATGTGAGTTTGTACAGGATTGATACTGGCTTAGGTTATTCTCAGTTTATATTTCCAAATAAGTCTACCTATCTAAATCCAAAAGTCCATAATTTCTAAAAACCTAAAACCTATGCAAATTTAGCCCATTCTATTTGAGTTCTGACCTAACAGAACTCTGGGCGAACTCTGACCAAGTTCAGTTTGAGTTCGGCCCGAGTTCGGTCGAACTATTTTGAAAGTTAGTTCCTACCAAATTTGCATCCAACGTTCGTTTACGAGATTCATGCATCCGAACTCTGCCTGAGTTTGGTTAGAAAAAACAATATAAATAGAGAAGGACTTTTACATTTCTAATCACTCATTCATTCACTCTCTCTTCTCTATCTTTCTAAAGTGTTCTCAATGTTCTAAAGCTTTCAGATGTAGCCTATACTACTCATAGCTAAAGATAGTACAGTTCTATTCGATCTAGTGTTTTGGTTCAGAAGATTAATATCAAAGGTTGCAATTCAGAAAACGATCCAGTTTTTGAAATCAGGTCTGTGGAGTTGGTCGTGCACTCGTCACCAAACACGGTATTGTAAAGAGACTACAAGCTCTCATCCAGCTTGTGAGTAGTGGATTAACATCGAGCAAGAGTACTCGAGACTGGAGTAGTCCTCTCAGAGGGAGACTAGTATACATCACGGTGTTCATTGAGTTTAAATCTATGCCTCCTACTTTATTGTATTTATTTACTGTCTCTTATATTTGCCATAGTCGTTAACTGCTTAATTTTTATGAGGTGATTATTTTTGTTGCACACGCACACACTCTATTTATCCCTCCTCTAGAGGTACTCATTGGTCCTATAATTGGTATCAGAGCAGGTTATAAATATACATAACCACTCTAGAGAGTATATATCTATGGTAGCTGTTAAATCAATATTCAACGGTGAAGGACAATCCACAAATAGACCCCCACTATTTGATAGAACCAACTACACATATTGGAAAACATGAATGAGTTTCTTTCTTAAGTCAATCGATTAGATCTTTGGTCGATAGTCATAGATGGTTAGAAGAAACCATCTAGAATACTGGTTGATGGTGAGTTAGTAGTCAAACCACATGACAAATACATGGTTCATAAGAAGACACAAGCTAGTCTAGATGCTCGAGCCATCAATACACTATTTTGTACAATTGACAAAATCGAGTTTACTCATGTATCTATATGTACCACTTCTAATAAAATTTGGAGACTTCTTGAGGTAACTCATAAAAGAACTTCCCAAGTAAAGGAATCCAAAATCAGTAGACTGACACAGGACTACGAATCCTTTAAGATAAAACTTGGTGAGTTAATTACACATACTCGTTTCCTCGATATTAATAATCCTTTATAGTTTTTTGGTAAGGATTACAGCAATCACGATAAGATCAGAAAGGTTCTGCGGGCTCTAACTAAGAATTTGAACCCGAAGGCCACTATGATCATAGAAGGAAATGACCTCACCACGATGACTTTGGAGACATTGATGGCAAGTTTATGACCCATGAGCTGGACTTACAAGAATTTGAAGAAGCTACTCCCAAGGAGAAATCTATAGTCTTCAAAGCACAAGCCCGAAAAATCTCATGCAATAACACTAATGAAGAATCATCTGATGGTGACGAACAGGCCCTAATGGTCAAGAATTTCAAAAAAATTTAAAGTTTGAGAGATCAAACTAAAGTAAGAAAGACATCCAAAAGAGCAACGAAGAAGAGACAATCTGCTTCGGATGTAAGAATACAGGGCACATAAAGAAGAACTATCCAATGCCAAAGAAAAGTAGTCCATATGATCGATCAAGATTGAACAAAAAAGCTATAATAGGTCAAAAGTACGCTAATACAAGCATCTAGTACAAAAGTGAGTCCAGTGAGTCAGGGAAGGAGGACAGACCCAACAACACTATAAATGTCTGTCTGATGGCTTTCGATAAGGTATCTTCAAACCCTCTATACGATGACTTTACTTTCGATAAGCTTGAGAATGTCTTTAGCGAATTACTTGAAGAACACAGAAACGTGTTGAACAAGTACAAGCAATCCCATAAAGAGATTATGGCACACATAACTAAAATAGCTAGATTGTCTAATCTCATTGAAGATATTAACGAGACGTCTACTACCGGTAACACGAAAGAGATAGGCAATCTTAAATTAGACAATCACGAGGTTATCGTCAATATTGAGAAGAAAGAAAGAGACTACGTCAAAGTGCAAAAACTTTATGACATAGAGAAGAGAAGATACTTAGTTACTGAGCAAAGACTCTTACACATGACTGCCAAATATGAGGAGTCTTGTGCGGTCTCTAAAAAGTTAGAGATCATGTTAAACAAATAGGTCATTCCTGTTACACCGTTTAAGGTTAGTCTTAATGCCAAGCATACATCTCAGAGGACTAAACCAAAGAAAGCACGTAAGCAACTTGTCACTCACAATTATGCCTTCACTTACAGGTTTCAAAAAGGACACATAATAATGTCAATACAGAAGCAAAGAGAACATTTTCAAAACTTTCATGCACATATTATGGTACACACGAGCACATATCATAATACTGTAAAGCTAGAAAGCTTGTTGACACAAACATACTTGCTTGGATTCCTAAGACTAATAAAAAAGGACCCTTGAAGAAATGGGTACCAAAGGATTCATCTACTCATTTTATAGGTGGACCCTCAACCCTCTCATGCTAGAAGTAAGTGGATACTCGATAGCGGATGTTCGCGACACATGACTGGTGATGTATCATTATTCGCTACGCTATCGATAAAAAATGAAGGATATGTTTCTTCGCAATAATTTGAGAGGTAATATTATTGGTAATGGCATTGTTGGTATGTCTTCCTATCCAGTAATAAATGACGTCCATCTAGTTATAGAATTAAAACATAACCTATTGAGCATAAGTCATTTTGCAAATAATGGTTATGGTATCAATTTCGTAAAAGATAAATGTTCTATATATGATATGTCATCTGGTAATCCCGTATATGAAGGGATTAGGGAAGACAACATTTATGTCTTCATTTTAGAAAGTACTAACAATGTAGGAAAGTGCCTAATAGCCAACCAAAATGAAAGCTGGCTATGACACATGAGGCTAGGGCATGCAAATATAGACACTATCTCGCGACTATGCACAAAAAAGCTGGTAAAGGACTCCAAGAGATAACATTCCATAGAGATATGGTATGTGCTGACTGTGAAAAGAACAAAGTAACTAGGTCATCATTTGTAAAACCCCTAAAGTTTCTACTATTTTTTTATTAATAAATTTGGTACCGATTTAAAATTTTGTATTGTACGTCGCGTAGTCGTATTGTACGTCACGCACGACGTTTATTTTTTTCGTAATTACTCGACGAGTGCGAATATGTGCGAGCGTACATATTTTTAAAAAAATATTTTTCTTATTTTTATAGTTTCAAAATAATATATGTAATATTTAATTTAGCTATCAAAATATCCTAAATTTATGATTTTATTTATGAAAAGCCTTTTGTTTAGAATAAATAATATTCTTAGTGCATGCACATATTTCATAAATATTTTGCTAGTTTATTTTAAATAAAAATCTAATTTTTGAGATTTATTAATATTAATAATTTATTATTCAAAGATATTTAAAAATATTAATGTAATTTTCAAAATTATTATTATTAATAATTTTAGAAAATATATTTCGAAATTATTATGGCGATTTAAACCTTGATTTGAAATTTTGATTTATTTAAATCGTTAAATATTTGAAATTTGATTTATCTCATTGATTTTATACTAGAAATTTAATTAGATTTAAATTGGATTTGTATTGGATTTGGATTTGATTTCATTATTTTAAATTAAGTAGAGAGTTATCTACTTTGGGTTTTAAATATTCCTAATTCCTATCCAATTGGGAATTCCTATATCCTATAAATAGGCAGGTACTCCTCCAATTTTTATCATCCACTAAATCGTCTCCACAAATATTTTTTCGCTGAGATGTGTATCGTGTCCGTGTCCCCTTGCCATCCACTATATTTCAATTTCATTACAAATACAGAGATTTCCCGTGTCCGACACACCGAACACCATCTTCCTTCATTTTTTGTGTCACGCAGGACACGCGGTCACCACGACCCAATCCCTAATCCAAATCCTAAAAATTTCCTAAACCACCAAAACCCGCAGAACACCCCGGCCAGCCCTCACCGTCGTCAGTCAACCCCGTCTCCACCGCTGCCCACTAGCCGAACCCGACCCCCTGACTCTGCCACCGCCAACACCAGTGCCAACACCATTACCATCGGCACCAACCCGACACACCCGACCCAGCAAAACAGCCACCTCCGGAACTCAAGCCCCGGCCAACCCGACCCGTCCGGTCGATAACCACTACCATCGCCGACGTCAACGCCTGTGACCGCCCACCGTCACCACCACCCAAAGCCACCAATCGCTGACCGCGCAAGCCCAAAACCCTGACCCGGCCATCCACACCGCCGCAAAAATTACCACCACTACAAGAACAGGAGAAGAACCCTTACCCAAAGCCGTCGCGCCGACCAAACTATCGCCTGGCCGCGAGCTCCGCACGTAGTCGCCGAGTCCGCGCCACTGTCGGCCGACGAAGGCCTCCGTCGATGAGACCCGCACGACCTTCCTTTGGCCGAACGAAACCCCTCTCCTCCGCCAGGTCGGCGAACCCCCGCCGGGCCGTACGCCTCCGGCGCCACCCGCCGATGAGCCCAGCCGCGTGCCATCACTCCTTTCCTTCCCCTACTCCGCAGCCAGCGGTTTCCTCCGCCCTGGCCTTCCTCCGCCCGGACTGCGCCGAACCCTCTCTCAGCCACCGCCACTTTTCTCCCCGCGCACCGCTGCCGAAAACTCTCCTCCGCGCCTACTGCGTCGAACCCCGATCCACCCTCCAATCCACTGCGCCGCCCGAACACCCTCTCCTCCTACCCGACTTCCTTCCTCCGCCCCACGCCGATCGAGCCTCCGCCCCGCCGGATCGCCGCGCCGTCGTCCCCTTTTTTTTCGTCTCATCATTCTCTCTCTCTTTTCCTTTCTAAGAGCAGCAACCTTTTGTTTAATTATTTTGATTATTTATTATTTATTTATTTATTATTTTTATTATTATTTTGGTGTGTGTTATGTTACATAAGTAGGAGTGTTTTGTTTTGTTACTCTTAATGCATAACTGATATATTTTCTATATTATTATTATTATTATTATTATTATTATTATCATATTTTTACTTGCTGTTAGTAGAAATAAATAAATTAATGTCTTCTATATATATAAATAGTTATTAGTAAGTATTTTTAAGCTAGTAAGTTCAACAAAATTAACATTTTCTTATTATAAACATAGTAGTTACTTAGAAATTTTACAAAAATATATTATTGGGCTAGGGACCCACCATATTTTAGAAACCTTAACTAATACTAAAATCATAGCTTGTCCTAAAAAGATTTTTTGGTATTTTTATTTCATATAAATAGTTTTCAATTTATAAATTTTTTTTTGAATATTTTTAATAATTACCTAAAGTAATTTTTAACTAATATCTTCCTATCAAAATCTTATTTCTACAAACTCAGAGCTTTTGCCGAAAATGATTTTTTTTGACTTCGAGTATTTTTAAATATTTTTCTTATAAATAATTAGACTCATAAAAACTAGTTTTTGGGTATTATAATCATCTTTCAAAAATTAGTATATTATTATTAACAACTTCCTTCGATTACCCTTTGACCATGACTAAAGTACCTTTATCCTATTCTTTCGTCCATTTCGAGACTACCTTATGTCCACCCTAACTAATTTGACCCTTCTGGACCCAATAGAACCTTCTATGTCACCACCCGAGGTCACCTTGCATAGTTGTTGTACCGAAGACTCAGTTTGTGCCACCTTGATCATCGCAGCACACCAGGCGTCCTACCAGGCAAGACACCTTGTCATTTGCTGTTTACTTATTTTAGCTCATATTTCATGCATTATTTATTTTCTTTATGCAAAATAAACTATGATACATGGCATAACCTGTTAGAACTTACTGTTCATTTATATTTCTGCTATATATTATTTTTCTCATTTTAAACCTAGATTTAAGGGAAAACCTTGTGTGTTGCATTCATTGGCCTTGACACGTTGTAACACGAAGTTGTGTGTTGTATGTAGGACACGGAAGTGCATGATTGGCTGGCTACCAGTACGTACAAGCCGTGCGACAGGAATAACCACTAATAGAGGTTGTATGCTAGTTTGACTTAGCGGTTATAGTAGTTTGTGTTGTGGATACAACACAGTAGGCATTGGGCAGGAAGGACAATTCCTTAGCTTATGGGCTTCGATGCACTTTTCCTTGTGACCCGGACTCTCCACTGGAGATACGGGATTGATGACCCATGATTACTGACGGCCACTGACGATTCTGCGGAACGTCATGCTCTTACTGATGGGGCCTCTGGTGCCCAAGGGGGACTACGCCGATCCTATTCAGCCAGGGCCCATGCGTAGGAAGGATTGTTCTTAACTATATTTCACTGAGAACGGTTAGGCTACCTTATCCATTAGGTACGAGTACTTTTAGTTTGGGTACTTGTATCTAACCGTGGCTTGGAACAATAACTTGTCACGGATTAGTTCGTCACATCTTGTCCTTGTTTGGTTGAAGGTATGGCTTACTACTTCGATGAGAAGGTATTGAACCTTGTTGGGGTCCGGATACCATATTAGATTCTTAGCATGGAAAGATACGTCACCGTGAATTAGTTTACCATCTCTTGTCCTTGTTTGGTTGGGGGGATGGTACGCTCGTTCTATAGGTGCGTATTGGACCATGTTATAATTCAATTAACTTATTTATTTGAGCAATATTTATTCAGTTTATATGGCATGATATTATGTGTCTTGCTACGTCTTTCTGAGGACCTGGTTATCTGTCCAGGTGTGTGCTATTATCTTTCGCAGGTGTTCTAGCTCTAGCCGTGATCCTCTCTATTTCTTCGAGGATGATTGCACTTGGATCGTCTTCGCTTCGCTTGCCAAAAATTATTTCTTTTCTCATGTATTTCTTTTACTTGTTTGTAGTGGATTTGTCTCCGCCCAACATATTGTATCAAGACAATTCATTATCATTTTATGATATCTTTTATTCATTTATTTTGTGTGGATGAGATTATTTATGGTTCTACTGTATTTTACAGCTTATGTATTCATACGAGGATTCCATATATTGGAGTGTACTTCGTATGTATACAGCTGGCATGTCTTCGTTCCTAGTCTTACGTATTTTGGGACTGAAGAATTACATATTTTTTTGGTGGCCCATGCAGGTCAAGATAAATTGTTTGGTTACTTTACCGTACCAAGCAAGCCTGCATATAGGATTAGAAGTCTAGGATCTCATCCACATACTTGACCTCTTCCCTTGATTTTATCTACCGTTTGACTCATCAATTGCATCTTGCTTGCTTTCTTCCATCCCTATTCTTATCTTCCCTTCGTGCTTGCTAGAGATTGACCCTACTAGTTAGTTGTCCCAAAACACCATTAGTTTAATTCTTTTAGTTGGGTTGAATACCTTATGAACTAGCAACCCCTTTGACCTAGTGATCTATATTAGCAAGCTTATTTAGATCCAAGAATCTAGAGGACCTACCCCGTCTAGCCAACCAAGGACTTGGACAAGAAGACTATAGGATGACTGTATGACTTAGAATCATTCTACCTTCTTTAAATCTTAATCTCTCGTACCAATGTATTTACCGTTTTGACTAATGATGCTAATGTAGCCTAGTTTTTGCAAGCTTATTCTTTATCGAGTTTGTTCATGACATATGCTATTGAGCGCTCACTAGCCTATTGTCTAATCAGAACCGGTACATAATGGTCTGATCAACCAAGTGCACTTTGGTTCGCTTTTGTCTATTACTCTACGTGGATGGGGACATAATTAAACTTGGCCCTTACAATCCCATCCACGACTGCCTTGACAATTCCTTTGAAATTATTCGATCGTCTTTGAATCACGTATTCATATTCGATAATGCCTCCTTCTAACTCTATATTGCTTTCGCCTTCACCTATTTTAGAAGGACGAAGGCGTTGTACTAGAACTTCCTCTAGCCTTCCTATCAAGTAGGACCATTATCACTCGATGTTGCTATATCTTCATCCTAAAATACTCGGCCCTACCAAGACTCTCTAATCGCTTAATTTAAGTAAATCTATTTCGTTCTCTTAAATCGTGCCCTCAACCTACTCTCAAGATCTCTAATTTATTTCTTGAACCCATACCATTCGTTAATGCGCGTTATATTAACCATTTTCCTTCTTGCATTAATCTATGATTATCTTCGCCATTATTAAAATCACGACTCTAATGCATGTTTTCATTAAACATCGTGTCCTTGTCTCGTCCAATGATTTGACTGTGCTTCCTCATCGCTACCCCTTGTGTCTTCTCACCCCCCTACTAATTCTTAATTTCGAGGAAAAAATTCTTTTATGTTGGGTAGGATGTAAAACCCCTAAAATTTCTACTACTTTTTTTGTTAATAAATTTGGTACCGATTTAAAATTTTGTATTGTACGTCGCGTAGTCGTATTGTACGTCGCGCACGACGTTTATTTTTTTCGTAATTGCTCAACGAGTGCGAATATGTGCGAGCGTACATATTTTTAGAAAAATATTTTTCTTATTTTTATAGTTTCAAAATATTATATGTAATATTTAATTTAGCTATCAAAATTTCCTAAATTTATGTTTTTATTTATGAAAAGCCTTTTGTTTAGAATAAATAATATTCTTAGTGCATGCACATATTTCATAAATATTTTGCTAATTTATTTTAAATAAAAATGTAATTTTTGAGATTTATTAATATTAATAATTTATTATTCAAAGATATTTAAAAATATTTATGTAATTTTTGAAATTATTATTATTATTAATTTTGGAAAATATATTTCGAAATTATTATGGCGATTTAAACCTTGATTTGAAATTTTGGAATTATTTAAATCGTTAAATATTTGAAATTTGATTTATCTCATTGATTTTATACTAGAAATTTAATTAGATTTAAATTGGATTTGTCTTGGATTTGGATTTGATTTTATTGTTTTAAATTAAGTAGAGAATTATCTAATTTGGGTTTTAAATATTCCTAATTCCTATCCAATTGGCAATTCCTACATCCTATAAATAGGCAGGTACTCCTCCAATTTTTATCATCCACCAAATCGTCTCCACAAATAATTTTCCACCGAGATGTGTATCGTGTCCGTGTCCCCTTGCCATCCACTATATTTCTATTTCATTACAAATACAGTGATTTTCCGTGTCCGACACACCGAACACAATCTTCCTTCATTCTTCATGTCACGCAGGACACGCAGTCACCACGACCCAATCCCTAATCCAAATCCTAAAAATTTCCTAAACGACTAAAACCCGCAGAACACCCCGGCCAGCCCTCACTGTCGTCAGTCAACCCCGTCTCCATCGCTGCCTACTAGCCGAACCCGACTCCCTGACTCTGCCACCGCCAACACCAGTGCCAACACCATCACCATCGGCACCATCCCGACACACCCGACCCAGCAAAACAGCCACCCCCGGAACTCAAGCCCCGGCCAACCCGACCCGTCCGGTCGACAACCACCACCATCGCCGACGTCAACGCCTGTGACCGCCCACCGTCACCACCACCCAAAGCCACCAGTCGCCGACCGCGCAAGCCCAAAACCCTGACCCGGCCATCCACACCGCCGTAAAAATTACCACCACTACAAGAACATGAGAAGAACCCTTACCCAAAGCCGCCGCGCCGACGAAACTATCGCCTGGCCGCGAGCTCCGCCCGTAGTCGCCGAGTCCGCGCCACTGTCGGCCGACGAAGGCCTCCGCCGACGAGACCCGCACGACCTTCCCTTGGCCGAACGAAACCCCTCTCCTCCGCCAGGTCGGCGAACCCCCGCCGTGCCGTACGCCTCCGGCGCCGCCCGCCGATAAGCCCAGCCGCGCGCCATCACCCCTTTCCTTCCCCTACTCCGCAGCCAGCGGTTTCCTCCGCCCTGGCCTTCCTCCGCCCGGACAGCGCCGAACCCTCTCTCAGCCACCGCCACTTTTCTCTCCGTGCGCCGCTGCCGAAAACTATCCGTCGCGCTACTGCGCCGAACCTCGATCCACCCTCCAATCCGTCGCGCCGCCCGAACACCCTCTCCTCCTACCCGACTTCCTTCCTCCGCCCTACGTCGATCGAGCCTCCGCCCCGCCGGATCGCCGCGCCGCCGTCCTTTTTTTTTGTCCCATCATTCTCTCTCTTTCCCTTTCTAAGAGCAGAAACCGTTTGTTTAATTATTTTGATTTTTTATTATTTATTTATTTATTATTTTTATTATTATTTTGGTGTGTGTTATGTTACAGAAGTGGGAGTGTTTTGTTTTGTTACTCTTAAAGCATAACTGATATATTTTCTATATTATTATTATTATTATTATTATTATTATTATTATTATTTTCATATTTTTACTTGTTGTTAGTAGAAATAAATAAATTAATGTCTTCTATATATATAAATAGTTATTAGTAAGTATTTTTAAGCTAGTAAGTTCAACAAAATTAATGTTTTCTTATTATAAACATAGTAGTAACTTAGAAATTTTACAAAAATATATTATTGGGCTAGGGACCCACCTTATTTTAGAAACCTTAACTAATACTAAAATCATAGCTTGTCCTAAAAAGATTTTCTGGTATTTTTATTTCATACAAATAGTTTCAATTTATAAATTTTTTTTGAATATTTTTAATAATTACCTAAAGTAATTTGTAACTAATATCTTCCTATCAAAATCTTATTTCTACAAACTCAGAGCTTTTGCCGAAAATGATTTTTCTTGACTTCGAGTATTTTTAAATATTTTTCTTATAAATAATTAGACTCATAAAAACTAGTTTTTGGGTATTATAATCATCTTTCAAAAATTAGTATATTATTATTTCCAACTTCCTTCGATTACCCTTTGACCGTGACTAAAGTCCCTTTATCCTATTCTTTCGCCCATTTCGAGACTACCTTATATCCACCCTAACTAATTTGACCATTCAGGACACAATAGAACCGTCTATGTCACCACCCGAGGTCACCTTGCGTAGTTGTTGCACCGAAGACTCAGTTCGTGCCACCTTGATCATCGCAGCACACCAGGCGTCCTACCAGGCAAGACACCTTGCCATTTGCTGTTTACTTATTTTAGCTCATATTTTATGCATTATATATTTTCTTTATGCAAAATAAACTGTGATATATGGCATAACCTGTTAGAACTTTCTGTTCATTTATATTCCTGCTATGTATTATTTTTCTCACTTTAAACCTAGATTTAAGGGACCACCTTGTGTGTTGCATTCATTAGCCTTGACACGTTGTAACACGAAGTTGTGTGTCGCATGTAGGATACGGAAGTGCATGATTGGCTGGCCACCGGTACGTACAAGCCGTGCGATAGGAATAATCGCTAATAGAGATTGCATGCTAGTTTGACTTAGCGGTTATAGTGGTTTGTGTTGTGGATACAACACAATAGGCATTGGGCGGGGAGGACAATTCCTTAGCGTATGGGCTTCGATGCACTTTTCCTTGTGACCCGGACTCTCCGTTGGAGATACGGGGTTGATGACCCTTGATTACTGACGGCCACTGACGATTCTGCGGAACGTCATGCTCTTACTGATGGGGCCTCTGGTGCCCAAGGGGGACTACGCCGATCCTATTCAGCCAGGGCCCATACGTAGGAAGGATTGTTCTTAACTACATTTCACTTAGAACGATTAGGCTACCTTATCTGTTAGGTACGAGTACTTTTAGTTTGGGTACTTGTATCTGACCGTGGCTTGGAACAATAACTTATCGCAGATTAGTTCATCACATCTTATCCTTGTTTGGTTGTAGGTGTTGCTTACTACTTCGATGAGAAGGTATTGAACCTTGTTGGGGTTCGAATACCATATTAGATTCTTAGCATGGAAAGATACGTCACCGTGAATTATTTTACCATCTCCTGTCCTTGTTTGGTTGGGGGGATGGTACGCTCGTTCAATAGGTGCGTATTGGACCATGTTATAATTCAATTAACTTATTTATTTGAGCAATATTTATTCAGTTTATATGGCATGATATTATGTGTCTTGTTACGTCCCTCTGAGGACCTGGTTATCTCTCCAGGTGTGTGCTATTGTCTTTTGCAGGTGTTCTAGCTCTAGCCGTGATCCTCTCTATTTCTTCGATGATGATTGCACTTGGATCGTCTTCGCTTCGCTCGCCAAAAATCATTCCTTTTCTCATGTATTTCCTTTACTTGTTTGTAGTGGATTTGTCTCCGCCCAACATATTGTATCAAGACAATTTATTATCATTTTATGATATCTTTTATTCATTTATTTTGTGTGGATGAGATTAGTTATGGCTCTACTGCATTTTACAGCTTATGTATTCATACGAGGATTCCATATATTGGAGTGTACTTCGTATGTATGCAGCTGGCATGTCTACGTTCTAGTCCTACGTATTTTGGGACTGGGGCATTACATCATTTAAATCCATAAACATTCTAAGTACTTCTAGACCTCTGCAATTAATACATATGAATTTATTCGGTCCTAGTAGAGTCGCTAGTCTTGGCGGTAAACTCTACACTCTTGAGATTGCTGATGATTTCTTTTGTTACACACGGGTTTTCTTTTTATCAAACAAAAGTGATGCCATTTTTGAATTTCAAATATTTTGCAAAAAGGTACAAAATGAAAAAAGGCTTCATGATTATTCAAATTCGAAGTGATCAATGCGACAAAATCATAAATGTTGATTCCAAAAAAATTTGTGATGATAGTCGATATTACCACGAGTTTTCTTGTCCTAGAACTCCCCAGCAGAATGGTGTTATGGAGCAGAAGAATCGTACTCTAAGCAAGATGGCTAGAGTCATGTTGAATCAGCATAATCTTCCAAAATACTTTTGGGCAGAAGTTGTTAGTACAGCCTGTCATATTTTAAATAGAATGTTAATTCGGTCTATATCGAAGAAAACACCTTATGAATTATGGTTTGGAATGATTCCAAACATTTTATATTTCAAAGTTTTTGGTTGTCGCTGTTTTATCCTGAAGAATCCATTAACGCTACTTTTGATGAGCTCAATAGTCACAGATCTAGCGACAGTGATGATGAGGATGTGCAGAACAAATCCAAGACACCTGAAGATACTGCTACCAACAAGAGCTATCTGGAAAGTCTACCTAAGAGAAAGAAATTCAGGCCAGACCATCTAGACACACTCGTAATCGGTGATGTATCTAAAGGAGTAGATATTAATGTAGCAGAAAACATAGCTTTTATCTCTCAAGTAGAACCTAAGATAGTAGCAGATGCTTTTAATAATGAGTTTTGGATTAACGCCATGCAAAAGGAACCTAATCAATTTGAGAGAAACCAAGTTTGGGAACTTGTTCCTGAACATATCAGTCAATCAATAATTTGTACCAAATGGGTGTTCCGAAATAAATTGAATGAGGATTGACAAGTTCTATATAACAAAGTACGTCTAGTGGGACAAGGTTATAATCAAGAATAATGGATTGATTATGACGAGACATATTCTCTTGTTGCTAGACTAGAAGTCATTTGCATATTTTGGGCATTTACATATTTTTATAATTTTGAACTTTTCCAAATGGACGTAAAAAGTGTATTTTTAAATAGATTTTTGAAAGAAGAAGTTTTTGTTAAATAGCCCCCTGGTTTTAAAGATTTTGAAAAACCTGATCACGTCTTCAAACTTAGAAACGTACTTTATGGACTCAAACAAGCACCTCATGCTTGGTATGAACGCCTAAGTGCCTTCTTACTTGAAAATGGATTTTTAAAAGGAAGAGTTGAAATAATTTTATTTATCGAGTCTTCAGATGATAGTATCTTACTTGTGCAAATTTATGTAGATAACATCATTTTTTGTTCTATGAATGAAAAACTTTGTCAAGAATTTGCTAAGTGTATGCATAGTGAGTTTGAGATGAGTATGATGGGAGAGTTAAACTACTTCCTAGGACTTCAGATCAAACAACACTCACAGGAAACATTCATCAACCAAGCCAAGTACATGAAGGATTTTTTGAAGAAGTATGACTTCGACAACGTAAAGCCTATCGGCACACCAATGGCTACATCAACTCGGCTTAACAATGATGAAAGTGGCAAACCAGTCGACTAGCGGAAGTATCGAGGTATGATTGGTAGTTTATTATACTTAACTGCTAGTTGTCTAGATATTATGTTTAGTGTTTGTATTTGTGCACGATATCAAGCTAATCCTAAAGAATCACACTTATGCACCATTAAGCGTATCTTTAGATACCTTAAGGGAACTTCTACAGTCTGCTTGTGGTATCCTAAATTCATATCTTTTGACCAAATCGGTTATTCAGATGCTAATTTTTTTGGATGCAAAGTAGACCACCAAAGTACCAGCGGTATGTGTTGTTTCCTAGAAAAAGCTTTAGTCTCCTGGTTTAGCAAGAAGCAAAACTCTAATGCTTTATCAACAACTGAGGCTGAGTATATCGTCGCAGGATATTGTTGTTCACATATTTTATGGAAAAAGCAAACCCTAGATCCTATAATTTATATTACACAAAGATTTCCATTTAATGTAATAATACTATCATGATTAACTTGACTAGGAACCATGTTTGTCATTCACGCACAAAATATAAACAAATACGTCATCACTTTTTACGTGGTCACCAACAATACGGGGATATTTGCTTAGAGTTTATTGACGCAGATCATCAATTAGCAGATATTTTTATAAAACTGCTAGCTGAAGACCATTTCAACTATCTGTGTTGCGAGTTAGGCATACTTAAACTTTCAGATTCATAATGTGTTCTGATTAATAAAATTACTCAAAACTCAATAATCCTAGATTAATTAATTGAAGTTATTTTGCAAACAAGTTGAAAGGACCCTTCTGTCATACAGGTGTAAACAGCCTGAAGCGATACGGTGTACTAGTCTTCATACTACCGCTAGCTAGGATTCGGCCCCTACAGCTAACTCAAAGTAATGAATTTTAATTAAATCGAAGGGTTAAAGAGTTTTTGAGTACGTTTATCATCCATTAAACATAAAATGAATAGGGAACTCAAGCGGCCGAACTCGGACAGAACTCGGACCGAGTTCTGACCTAGTTTGGGCCAAACTCGGTCGGCATCATTTCATAAACCAGTAGCATTTTAGCCGGCCTAGCTCCTATTAAAATTTCATCTTCTTTATATTACCTTTCAAACCGAACACTTCAAACTAAAACCCTAGTTTTGGAAATCCTATTCCAAAGCTTCAATCTCTATCTTCCTTGGATCTAGGGGCTCAAAGAAGGGGTTCTCCACTCTTTTCCATTGTCTCCTAGAGGTATATCTCTCCTTTTATCTATTTAAATTTCCATGACTCCCAAGCTTTTCAAGAGAAAGAAGAGAGACTCTGCGGCTTCCTCCTCTACTTCGGAGTACAAACCCATCAACGTTCAGTCCCGTTCATCCCGACGACAAAAAGGATTTCGTCAAAAACTTATTTCCATCTTTGAAAATATCTGACTCTTGGTTTAACTCTTTTCGATACCGGGAAATTTGTCCTGGAAAATCGATAAATTTTACTATCTTTTCGGAGTATTTATACACTTTTGAAAATCTAGGACTCTGAGACTATTTTGAGACTTCTAGCGATATTTATGAAAATGTTGTACATATGTTTTATTGTAATATGCAAGAAACAAAAGGCGGCAATATTTATACTTATGTCGCTGGAAGGGAACTTTTGTTTAACTCAGCGAATTTAAGTTAGTACTTCCATATGTCGGACAACAGCGAAGCCCTAGTCGAGATAAACAAAGTTAAATTCCCTGATGACATGAACCATGATTCTCTTAAGGTTGTTATGTGTCATCCGAATCCAGTCCCTCGAGGTCGGTTGTCTGCAAAGCAACTTAACCATAACTTCTATGAACTCCATCATATTATTTATTCTGCTTTACTTCCTAAGACGAGATCTTCTGATGAGATCGCATTCTTAGAGATATCAGCTATGTATCATATTCACTTTGGAATCACTTTCTTTGTTTCAAAGATTATCATTTCAAACATCATTAGTTGTCGGAGGGCAGGCCGCAACCTCATATATTCCATGCATCTTGCGATGATCTTCTATAGATTTCATATCAACTTAGAATATGTCCTGTTTCTGGATCACCTTCTGAGTTTACTAGAAGTACCCTCAGCCTCTACTTCTACCCGGTACTGTTCCAGCGCCTGATCCAGTCGCAGCTCCAACTGATGCTCCTTTTCCTGCTGCTCCAGGCTACTTTGATAGCCAGCTTGACCAGAGGTTCGATGAGTTTGTCACTCTTTAGGGACAACATCATCATACCTATATCAATACTGATATCACCATACTTCTGTCACCCTCATTTCCCGTATTTCGTATTCATACTCGTAGTTGGATTTTGGCATGTATTTTATTTTTCTCGACTTGCAAAATTTTGGGTTTTCTCGTATTTTGGGTTTCAGCTCGGCTCAATTTTAGTTGGTTTGGTTTGATTTTAAACCCAATAGAACACCTTAACCTATACTCCACCCTCATTCTACCACAACCCACCCTCATTAAAGTCCCCACCAACCATTCTCTCTCCTTATTACTTCCCTTATTAAATTTCTAACTCCTTCTTCTTCTTCCTTCTTCCACACAACACCCCACCCATAGACAAGTGCATCTTACCACCACATGAGGACAAAATTTTATTTGCCTATTAGCTTAATTAGATGATTTGGAACAACATTAGAACTTGACATTTTTGGTTTTGGAGCTTGGATTCTCCTAGATCTAAGTTTTTACCATTTTCAAAATTTCTTGGGTTTGATCTACCAAACTTGGATTTTTGCTTGTTTTGATGCTTCTATGTTGTAGAGAATCGAATTTTACACAAGTTAGACTCTTGTAATTCCGAATTTCGCGTTTTATGGACCAAGTTGTGAAGTTCCAAAGTTTTGAGGCCATTGGTGTTCTTCCTCTCAGCATGAGGAAGAAGAAGACCCCCTTCCAGCCGTGCTGTTTAGCGCTGGGCTGCTCCTCCGTACCGCGCTCTTTAGTGCTGGCCGCTGACCCGCTGGCGTGTGCGCTCTTTAGCACGTTGCTTCTCTAGCCCGTGCGCGCTGTGCCCCGCGCTCGCTGCCTTGTGCTCCTGCACGCCTTGTTGGCCCGCGCTGCCCAGCGCGCCTTACTGGCCCGTGCCCCAGCGCTCCTTGCCGACCGCGCTGCCCCGCGCTCGCTGCCTTGCGCTACTGTACGCCTTGCTGGCCCGTGCTGCCCAGCGCGCCTTGCTGGCCCGCGCCCCAGCGTGCCTTGCCGACCGTGCTGCCCCGCGCGCCTGGCTGCCTTGCGCTCCTCCGCGCCTGGCTGCCTTGCGCCCCGCGCCCCAGCGCACCTTGCTGGCCCGCGCCCTAGTGCGCCTTGTCGACCGTGCTGCCCCGCGCGCCTGGCTGCCTTGTGCTCCTGCGCGCCTGGCTGCCTTGTGCCCCGCGCCCCAGCGCGCCCTGCTTACCCCCTGCATGCCCCAGCGCGCCCTGCTGACCCCCCCCCCCCCCCGCATGTCCCGCGCACAGTTGACCCTGTTGACCCCGCTCGCGCCCCATGGCACGCTGCGACCGTTCCCGAGCGCGTCTCTTGGCACCGCTTGCCCGAGCCCCTTGCCTGGCACACCCTGTGCCATGGCTTCCCCTCCTGACCCTTGGTGTTCCCCTTGGTCCTCGATTTTTCTCTTGCTGATTTTGCTTTCTGAAATCTTGATGCCCACAGCACGACTTGACTTGACCCGACACGTCTTGACACGATTTTCTGTGTTTTTAATTTATGGCTAGCATTCTCTGATCTTGGCAGTAACTCGACGTGGTACTTTGTAACTTGTGGCTTTTAACTTGTAACATGCAACCTGTAATTAATCCCCTGTAACTTGATATCTTGATAGTGGCCGCCGTGACGCACTCTTGACTTGACTTGACTTGACTTGATAACTGGTCGTACTTGACTTGCCCTGACACCGTGGGTGTTCTTTCTTGTTGCTTTGTGCAAATCTACTTGTCTTGTCTTGCATCATGTCTAGGACGTGACTCCCTGGGTACCACGGCCAGGGACTCGTACTAAATTAGATTAGGCTAATGATTAGATCAAACTAGAACATGGAGAATTTCCAGTCACAAGCAATCTCGTTATCTGGGTGCTTTAATGGACTTGTAACTTGCCGACGAGTAGAGCACATTTCCAGCACACTGTCATGTGTTGCAACTCTAAGTCACCTAAGGGTACATTTGTCTCCCGGGCAATGTACCCACCTATACTCTCAACCCGCAGAAGGATAACTAGATAGTCTGCAGGGCTTGGGATTGGGAATTTCTCATTTGCATCTTGTTAGTAATTAGGCTTGTGATAACCCAAGTTAGTTAAGTAGTAAGCCGTAGTATTTGCTTGGCCACTTGTGAATGGATGGTGTCTAGCCTGGTCTAAGTCTCGTCTAAGTCCCTGTACCTGGTACCCCTGAACATGATTGTTTTACTTATCTTAACAATAAATGGGTAGAGACAAGTGCTATTCAGGCGAAGGGTTACAACCCCGGTCCTTGTTTGGTTTACGGATTGTAATCTGGCTCCCGGAATGGTTCCATGTCCCTAGTTGTTTATTGTCCTGTTGTACTCTTTATTACTTGTACTTTTCTTCTATTTTCTTATGTTCTGATATGCCGACTTTTGTTCTAATTTCGTGGCCTCCTTTGTGGCACTTGCTCTTTCTGGGGTTTGACCCAGCTGGTTTTGTGTGGCCGGATTTTGGAGCAGCACCCGAGGATCTACCGAACCTCCAGCCCGATGGTGGCGACTAGAAGGAACCCGGGCTACGAGTGAGTTTTCCATTTTTTTTCACTCACTTCATTAAAAAATTATTCTTTTAAGGCGTTTAGCCGACGAGCACCTGTTAGCTCGATACAATTACTTACTGTCTGCCTACGGGCTGTAACATGATTAATAAATCCTAGGGTTGATCATGTATGACCGAACTCTTGCTAGTCTTGACATTTTGTACGACTAGCTTCATGATCATCTAATATGTAATATTTGGGACGCCTTTTATTGTATATTTGGAGGTCTAACATCTTGTAACTATATTACTTGCTTGAGATTGAGACAATAGGCTTGACCTTAAGAGACCGTTGGCTTGTAGTGAACCCCCATATCTAGACAGCCGTGACCGTATAGCGAAATGGATTCCATTTTAACATACGTAGCTGGCTATGTACGCCCCCGCTCTCCAGTATTCTAGTTCTGGGGCGTGACAACTTCTCAGGCCTAGGTCTTGAGAAGTGGCATTGCAGACATTCAGTGGTCATTGGCGTCATCCAACTACACCTTTTCAGATCCTCCGTCATCCTGGATTCGATGGACCGCGATTTGAGGATGCAGACAGTTTTATATTCTTTGATCTGACGACAGCCTATGTCGATCCTCATCCACCTGCTGATCCCGCCGATGATACCGTCGATATATGACTTTGCCTTTTAGTTTAGTATTTTGTGGACTTAGCTGATGATGATGATGATTTATTATAGTTGCACTATTTTATTCAGTTTGGACTTCTGTAGTTTGCATTCTGTGTTATGCACTCTATTTTAGTAGTAGTTATATTGATGCACTGTATTTTGAGTTTCCATTCCTCATAATTTACTGCTACTGTTGGTATTTTATCTTACGCTATGACTTGTTTCATATATATATTTGTGTCTATTTCTCTATCCTTTTCTTTGTCTATTATTGTTGGCTTCATATATTGCAGGGAAGCCACATGTTTGAGTAAATGACAAAGGGGGAGAACGAGCCAATACCAAAGAACAACAAAAAAAATTGATCAATGGATACACTCAAAACAAGTCAGGTATACAATTTTAAAGTTATATGTTTGTTATATTTTGGTATAGACTCATAGTTTTTTTATTATCAAAATATGGGAGATTGTTGGCAAAATTGCTAAATGGTCACACCTGATTTTGATAATCAATGACAACATTGGTCGATACGCAAAATATATGAAGTACTACAGGTTACAAGTATGAGATAAAGAAGAACATCTACGTCGTACTACGTCTACATCCCACTGCTACATAGTACATTGCATCATCATCCAGAAGCAATTGCATTGGAATCAAGATTGAGTCATTTTATATTTTCTTCTATATTTTCAATTTTATTGAGTCTAGGAAATATATTGTGAGGTTGTACGAGATTGATACTGGCATAGGTTATTCTCAGTCCACATATCCAAATAAGCCTACCTATCTAAATCCAAAATTCCACAATTCCTAAAAGCCCAAAACCTATGCAAATTTGGTCTATTCTAATTGAGTTCTGACCTAACAGAACTCTGGGCGAACTCTGGACGTGTTCGGTCCGAGTTTGGCCCAGTTCGGTCGAACTATTTTCAAAGTTAGTTTCCACCAAATCTGTATCCAACGTTCGTTTGCGAAATTCATTCATCCAAACTCTACTTGAACTCTGCCCGAGTTCGGTCAGGAAAAATACTATAAATACAGAAGGACTTTCACATTTCTAATCACTCATTCACACTCTCTCCTCTATATTTCTAAAGTATTTTCAATGTTCTAAAGCTTTCTGATTTAGCCTATACCACTCTTAGTTAAAGTCAGTACAGTTCTATTCGATCTAGGGTTTTGGTTTAGAAGAGTTATATCAGACGTTGAATTTCAAAAAATGGTCCAGTTTTTGAAATTAAGTCTGTGGAGTCGGTCGTGCGCTCGTCACCAAGCACGGTGTTGTAAAGTGACTAAAAGCTCTCATTTAGCTTGTAAATAATGGATTAACATCGAGCAAGAGTACTCGAGACTGGAGTAGTCCTCTCAGAAGGACAGCAGTATACATCATGGTGTTCACTAAGTTTTAATCGCTGTCTCCTACTTTATTGTATTTATTTATTCTCTTATATTTGTCACAGTCGTTAACTGCTTAATTTTTAAGAGGTGATTATTTTGTTGCACACGCACACACTCTATTTACCCCCTAAAAGTGCTCAACTGTCCTACATAACGGGCCCACGATTCGAATCAACGGACAATTTTGTGCACGGCTTATCGGAATCCAAATCTAGACATACATTTGAGTATGTATCAAAAAACTGGACTTGTAAACATATAGTTGATGACCTTAGAGACCATAGATTTTGGCACACTTTTTGGTGTAATGTGGTTTCAATGAGGACACCATTTTGACCCAAAATTACAGGTTTGCACCCGTGTCCATAATTGGACTTATGAGTACGCTATCCTAGCTAATTTGACTATTCTGGACACTTTGGTGATGTTTGTTACATCATTTGACGACGACTATAAGATTTTAGTTTCTGTATTACCATTAATTGTAATTAGTTCAAATTATGTTTGTATTTTGAAATTCGTGCCTCGAAACTGAGATCAGTAGATTTCATTGATCTCTCATCGCTAAAATTGACAAAGTGAACGTATGGATCGCTAAGATAACATTTTTAACCTTGAGGTTGATCATCTTATCTCGATTTGCATTTACAGGTTTCGTTGTATGAATCATGACATACAAACTTAATATTTTAAACATAAAAATTATAATTCATATTATTTGAAAAGAAATAATAATTATAGAGACTAGAATAAACTAGTTCTATATGGTATGATTAATAAGTGGCTTAGAAAACATAGGTAATATGCGACTTAGAACAACCCAAATCTCTAGGTAGGAATTGTTAAGTCATATTTGTATTTTAGTATGTAATATATATATATATATATATATATATATATATATATATATATATAATTACTAAATTTTTCCTATGCAGTGCTCTGGTTCCCCGTTCCTCCCGCTCGTAGCCTCTTCCCCGTCCTGCCCGGCCTAGGCCGGCGGAGCCCGGCCAGCCTCTCCCTGCCTCTCTCCCCTCCTCCCCCCTCCTCCCTCCGCGCATGGTGGATCCTCCCGCCGACCTCCTCGCCGTGCTCGGCGCGTCGCCTTGCCCCTCTGCCCGCCGCCCGGTCCCTCCGCCCGCCGCCTCCGCCCTTTTCGCCTTCCCCGTCCTCCCCCAGCTCTTCGCCGTCTCCCCCCCGGAGCCTCGTGGCCTCCGCCCGGGCCTAGCTGCGGGACTGGCGCCCCCCCGGAGGAGCCCCCCCTCCTCGGGTTCCGAGCCGCCTGCTGTTCCTCTTTCTTCAATTGACAGGGACAGGTCCGCAGGAGGCCTGGTACCTTTGGGCCCCATGCCCTCATTGGGGGATAAGCCGCTCTCGGGCGTAGTCTACCAGTTTGCGCCCCCTGGGCATGTGCTGGCCTCATCATGCGATTTGGGCGCAGTCCCCTTGCCTAAGTTGGCGCAGTCCACCAGCTTGCGCCCCCGGGCCTCGTGCCTGGGTCAGCTCTCGGGCGTAGTCTACCAGTTTGTGTCTCCCGGCCACGTGCTGGCCTCAGCATGCGATTCGTGTAGAGCGGACAGGTGCTGCTCGCCTTCTGGCCTCGTGCCTGAGTCGGCACAGCTGGGCGCAGCTGGCATCTTGAGCGATGGGCCCTTGCCCCCATCTCCTAATGGCGCACTTCAGGGTGCTGCTGCACCCTCGGGTGTCGCACCAGGCGCGGTCCGGTTCGCTTCGTGCGCTGGCACAGTTGGCCCAATTTCTTGGGGCACGCACTTTGGTGGGCCCTTGCCACAACCATCGGTTGGCGCTCTTCAGGGGTGAGGATGCACCCTCGGTTGACCGGCTGAGCGCAGTCCAGGTTGCGTCCATCGCTGGCGTAGTTGAACCCTCCGCTTGGGGCACACCTTTTGGTGTGGCTTCTCCTTCGTCGGCCTCTTTAGGCTCGACTGGCCTGGTCTTGGGCGCGCCTGTTGTGGCCCCCACGGCGCCCCCACCGGCTATTTTTGGGGAGCCACAGGCTGTGGTCTCCATCCGCCTCTGGCGCTTCCAGCGCCCATTCCTCCTTCTCCGCCTCCTCGTGCGGCCCCGTTAGGCACGAGCACCCCCTCCCTCCCTTCCCTCCCTTCGACTGCGTCAGGTGTGGGCGCTCCCCGTCCATTCCATTCCCCAACTCTTTTGGCGCCTCCTGTGGTGGCCCCGTTGGACGCTGTCCACCCCCCATCTCTCCGCCCCAGTTTGCGCCGGGTTTGGGCCTTCCCCTCTCTTCCTCGCCGCCCCATCCCCCTGTGGATTTGATGTTGCTATCCGACGCGACAGGACTGCTGGGCGCTTCCCCCTTCCTTGCGCTCCCATCTCCTGCACCCTCTCGACTCCCCTCGGGTTCCCGCATGCGCGCTTCCAGGGCCCGTTGGAGGTCAGCCCCCTCCCTGGGCACAAGCCTTCCACTCCCGGGCTCCGTGCCTTCGGTCACAACCCCTCCCGCCATCCTGACCCTTGTCCCTTTTCATCGCCCGACCACCTCCTTCACCGACATCCTTCGTCCTGACAGGGCACCCTATCCGGGACTCCTGTTCCCAGACGTCACCCTTCCCGATATCGAGTACCCGCAGGCATCTCCCATGCTGACGGTGCCATTCACCAACCAGGAGCTCTTGTCCCTGGCCACCTTATTTCCCTTCTCTTTTGTCCTCAAATTCTCAGCAGGCTGCCCCAAGCTCGCCTGGGTGGCAAAGGTTATTGCCGGGTGGCGGCTATCAGCGGAGTACCGGGTAGCCCCCTTCGACCCGAGGCATATTCTGCTCCACCTATCCTCCGACAAGGACCACAGGACAGTGTGGTCCAAAGGCACCGGGAGGGTAGACTCCCACCAGATGAAGATCATCAAGTGGTCACCCAACTTTAACACCAAGGAAGACTCAGCGACGGTTGCCGCCTGGGTCACCCTACCCAATCTCTCCCTCATTTGCTTTATTATGGCGGCCCTTAAGCGTATTGCCAACTCCTTCGGGACCTACGTCGCCAACGTCGCTGAAACCAGCAATCTGAGAAAAGCCCACTACTCTAAGATATGCGTAGAACTCGACCTCACCTCAGACCCCCCAACCATATCCTCATTAAACTCGGCAACCAAACGCACACTCAGCAAATCATTTACGACAACCACATTATCTTCTGCACTCACTGCCATTTACATGGTCATCTATCGAAGCACTGCTTCCGTCTCCACCAGGAGATGAGGAAGAAACCGGAGAGATCAGAACCCATCCCCAAAGGGATCCACCTTCACCAATTGGCTCAACCACCCCTGCTTCCTCCTCCGAACTCCCACACAAGATTCCACTCCAGCAAAGGCAAATCCAGTAGAGGCAATTCAGCAAAAAAAGCAGTGATCTCATACCACCCACCTAATCTCTCACGGTCCAATCAATTCAGCGCCCTCGCATCAGAAGCCATTGACTTCCCCCTCGAGTCGGTCTGTCATACTCACGTCGACCTGGCCCCAGTAACGGACCCTGAGGAACTCAGAGCCCCCTGAGGAAACGGAAGAATCCTCCCAGTACCTCCGATTGCCGCCTAACTGCTTACTCCGTTCGGCAACCCCGTCGTAGATGCTCTAGCCATCCTGGGGCCAGAACAGGCCTTTAGAGGTCTTCAGGTCCTCGCCGTCGGATTCCCTCTCCAAGCGAAAGGGGACCAGATTGGCATCTCCGACGACTTCCTCCTCATCCCCCCGGAGCAGCCCGACCTCGATTCAGCAGGAGAAATAACCGCACCCCCTAAATGCCCCGAGGACTCTTACCTCAACTCATCCCCTAAGAAGGCGGGGGAACCATCCATCACCAACAGGAAAGCGGACAAAAAAGGGATCACCAAATCCCCGTCCATGCACACCAGGTCCACGGCGAAGCGGTCCAACCAACCTCCCCCAAAGCTCCGTTAATGCTGAACATTCTCTTCTGGAACGTCCGCGGTCTGGCAAACAAACCAACGATGAGGAGAATCACTAGCCTTAAGAAAACTCACAAGATCGACATCTTGATCATCATCGAACCCAAAATCTCGTACAAGAAACTCAAATCCATTCAACTGCAGTTAGGTTTTCACTCGGCCATCGCCGGCAGACACGACATTTGGATTCTCTGTTCCGAAGCCGTCAAAATCGGTGTCATCCAAGATTCCAGTCAAGTCCTGTCTTGCTGGATGGAACATCCTTTATTCCCAAGCGCACCATCCTTTCTGCGATCCACGACAGTTGTGACATTGCGGAATGCAGACACCCATGGAACGACCTTCTGGATACCAACCACCACAACCGCAACCTCCCACGACTTTGCGTCGGAGACTTCAACGCTATCACTTGCAGAGAAGAGAAGATTGGAGGCTGCCCTCCCTACTTTCCGCCATACAAGACTTTAACAACTTCATCTTCAACTCTCACCTCACCTCCCTTCCGTTCACCGGCAACGCATTCACCTGGTACAATATACAGGAAGACGATCGGCGATAATTCTCCCGCCTTGATATGGCGTTAATGAATGCCCACTGGCTTGATAGGGAGACCAAATTCAGGCTCTCTCACCTTAACGCCACCGAATCCGACCACGCCCCCTGCTGGTTGGCATCACTAGCTCTTCCAACCACTCCAGAAAGAGCTTTCGCTTTCTGGATTTCTGGAACGAGCACCCCCAATTCTTAGGAGTCATCACGGAGGCACGGAACAACACAGACTCCATAGAACCCCTAAATCGCGTGGCCATAAAGCTACAGGCTACGAGGTAAGCTCTAACTGTATGGAGCAAGCAAGCTTATGGAGATATCTTCCAAGCCATTCGCGAGGCAGAAGATGATGTTACTCGTGCCGAAATGAAATACATGGTCGACTGTTCGCCAGATACCAGGAAGACGCTGAATCTCACCAAAGCTAACCTCAAATTCAGGCTGAAGATTGAAACCAATTTTTGGAAGCCGAAAGCAAGGATCAAATGGGATAGCGAGGGGGACAACAACACTGGCTTCTTCCACGCCTGCGTCAATGGGCGGAGACAAAAACTCACTCTCTATCAGATTGTCGCAGACAACGGCACCAACATTACGGACCAAAAGGGTATCCAAGAGGAGGCCAAGAAGTTCTATTCAAGACTTTTTCCAAGGAGACGGTTATTAAAGACGACACCTTCCTGAACGGGGTTCCCTTCCTCATCAGCGACACTGACAATTTCAGGCTTGAACAGCCTCCCTCAGAGGAAGAAATAAAAGAGGTTGTCCGGGCCCTTGACTAGCACAGCGCCCCTGGACCAGACGAATTTTTGGGGTTTTCTTCCGCACTTGCTGGGATATCATCAAGACTGACATCCACAATGCGGCCTCCGCCTTCCTCCTTGGAGCTACCTACCCCAAAGCCATCTCGAGCACCAACCTCATCCTCATCCCTAAGAAAGACAACCCTGAGACATTTTGCAACTTCCGCCCTATCAGTCTCTGCACCTTTACCAACAAGATAATATCCAAAATCATCGCCTCCTGTATGACAGAAATTCTACCTAAGATCATCTTGGAGGAGCAGAGTGGCTTTGTTCGGGAGAGAAATATCCAAGACAACATCATGCTGGCTCAAGAGTTAGTCACCTACATGAAATTTCCAGCAAGAGGGGGCAACATTGCTGTCGACATGGAGAAAGCCTACGACAGAGTCGATTGGCAATTCATGATCTGGGTCTTCAGAGCCTTCGGATTCTCTGAAAACTGGACCAACGTTGTATGGAGATCGATCAGCAACTCGTAGTTCTCTACGGTTATCAACGGCCAAGCAGACAGGTTCTTTAAATCCACTCACGGGGTCAAGTGGACCTGCTATCCTCCACCATCTTCATCATTACGGCGGATGCGTTGAGCAGAAACCTTAACAAGATGGCAATAAAGCCCAATTTCCAGTACTACCAAATGGCCAACGGCTGCCCGATCATCACCCACCTGGCCTTCGCTGACGATATCCTTATATTCTCATCCAGAGATGCAGGATCAGTGGAAGTCATCCACAATACGCTTCAGACCTATAACAGGTGCTCTGGACAGAAGATCAACCCGGATAAGAGTGTTATCTACACCCACCACAATATCAAGAGAGAGCAAGCGGCTAGCATATCTACCACCACTTTGTTCCCCATCAAGCACCCTCCATTCCTCTACCGCGGGTGCCCCCTGGTGTACGAGAAATCTAATGCTGGGATCTTCGAGAACTTGACCAATCGCATCAGGAAGAAGCTAGAGGGCTGGTACAATGCTACCCTTTCACATGGAGACAAGATTATCCTCATCAATCATGTCCTCACCTCCATTTCCATCTACACCCTAGCAGCGTTCTCCCCCCCAAGAAAGTCCTATCCTACATCGAGAGCATCTTCAGCAATTTTCTCTGGGGTCACGGCGGCGGCCATAAAAAGCACTATTGGGCCAGCTGGGACACAATGGCCCATCCCACCGGAGAGGGGGGTCTGGGGTTTACCAAACTTTCCTATATTATTAACGTTTTCGCGATGAAATTGTGGTGGACGCTTTGCACCAGTAAGAACTTATGGTCCAGATTCATGAAGGCCAGATACTTCAAGCACATCCACCCGGCCACGGCCATCGCTAACAGCAGATCTTCCGTGGCCTGGCATCGTATCCTTCACGGGCGATCCTTCACCGAACCGGTGATTCGACTTAAGGTGGGCGATAGAGAAGCATTCCCATTCCTGGAGCGCTGGATGGGCGATTTTTTACTTCCCAACACTCTGGTGGCTCCTAGGAACAGCACTATTAACGATCTATGGGACCCTCCAAATAACACCTGGAACTGGATCAAAATTAGGTCATGGGCTGGGACCGAAGCGCCCGATTACATTCGCTGTAGCGGTGTGAGGATCGGATCGGACACAGATAAGCTCGTGTGGGCGCCCGACGGAGCTGGATCCTTCTCGGTTAAGTCTGCCAGAAGTGTTATCCGGGGCAACGCGGCTACGTCTCCTATCTTTGGCCCATTCTGGCAGACATGCATCCCCAAGAAGTGGTCTTTTCTGATTTGGAGAGCCCTACGTAATATCCTTCCCACTGACGACAATCTCAACACAATCGGGTTCAACCTTGCCTCCACGTGCATATGTTGCTCTGATCGACAATCGAAAATAGCCAACCACATCCTCAACCAGGGGGACCTACCGGTCAAGGTCTGGAAAGCTCTTTCCCAGCGTTGCAGACTGCCTCATGGAGGCAACAAATTTTACTATCTCATGGCCACTTGGGCTTCAGTGTCCCATGGCTACCAGATCGTCGCTGCGGCCGCCACGTGGGTTATCTGGAAAAATCAAAACAAGGCGAGATACGAAGGCCACCAGTACAACGTAGACCAACTTATTTGGGAGACCATTCGTCAATGTCGCAAACGGAGACCCCTCTACAGGCACGAACATGAGGCTTTCTGAAACTCTCTCCTATCCTCGACTTAGCCATTTTGTTTCTTGGTTCCCTCTTCTTTTGTCAGTATACGTGTACAGGCTTCGACATTTTGCGCCTCATGGTATACTTGTAAAGGTTCGACCTTTTCGGCCTTCTTGAATAAAATGGTAGATTTGTTCAAAAAAATATATATATTTGTTTGTGATTTGAGTTGATAGATGTTGACATGGAGTATGATTCGTTGGCTCCTGGATAGTTTGGTTATACTTTGGCATCGCAATCTCAACACAGATTTGACAAAACTCCAGGCAAGTACAACTTGCCAAGTTTTTTATTCATATAGCATGTTTAAATTGTTGTTTGTTTTATGATTCATCTTAGTTATCAAAGATTCACTTGATTTGTTCTTTTGATTAGAGATATTTGTCATAGACCCTGTATTTGGTTTGGATATATTTGATTGTAGTACAATAGTGAGTGTTAGAAGTGCGAGAATGATTATAAATATATTGACTATTTTTTTCTCTATTCCGTAATATGTGACCTTGTGACCTCCAAGGTTGGGTTATCTTCCTTTGGAACCCTGTGGCCTGTAAGGCCGACTTATCTGTTTTGTAACCTTGTGGCCTCTAAGGTAGGGTTATTTGATCGTCAAGTGACCCCTAAGGGCAGGTGAGTTTTCTTAGTCGTGGTTTACCTGTGAGATAAGGTATTTGTAGTCTATCGCTATACAATTCGTGTGTAGTTAAATCTTCTCATTCGTGTATTGACTGCAGTATAGGTTATACTCTAGTTTATTTTTTCTTAATTTATTACCGTCTATTTAAATGCTTTATTTTGAGATACTTGTCTTACATATTATGTGTCTTGTTACGTTCCTTTGAGGACCTGGTGATCTCTCCAGGTTATTGTTGGTTTCCTTCCAGGTTATTGCTGAGATCTGACATAGGTATAGTGGGAGCTACGTCTTTGGGATCTTCAGGTATCGTTAGTTGATGCCATTTATTATGTTCTTCTTTAGTTATTTCCTTTCTTAGTTCATAGTATTGTTAGTGTTATGGATGATGTTATTATTATTACATCGACACTTGTTCTGAATCACACAGCTTATACGTATTTGAGTCAGACTTGAGTTTGATTAAATACGTAGCTGACATGTTATCGTATCCTAGTCCTACGTATTTTAGGACTGGACGTAACATATTTTTGTGGTAGCCCATGTAGGTCGAATCTTCACAAAGTATGCGAAGTCGTGGTGGTACCTAAGATAGTCATACTACTATGAGCCTATAACCAATTGAGAATTATGATTTAAGAACACATTCACAACTAGAATCATAGGCTTCTCTAGGACTCTTCAGTATGATTGCTTTTCAGTCTTCTTTTTTGACATGATTGCTTACATATTCTTCCCTTCCATGATTTAACTATACATTTTTCAATTGACTTCTTAATGGACTCCTCTCATATATTTTGCTAAAATTGTTGGAAATGGCTTACGGATTGGTCCAGGAAAAGTATAAGAAATTATATTTATCCTTGTATTACGGAATCAAAAGTTTTTGCAGCCAGAGAAATACATGTGAGGCCTGACTTCAGATAACGACTGTTTGCCATTAATTATAAAAGTGCAGAACAATTTTATAGGAGGAATGAACTTAGACTCACAATACAAACTGGCTCGTACAAAGAAAGCCTAGGATTGAAAACCTAGGTACAGCAATCTAAGTACGATTGTTTATTTTTGATTCTGGGAGGTGACGGTAGAGGCTCGGGAAAGCGACGGCAGCTCTGCCTTACTCCTTGGGCGATCGGACGTAGCCTTGGCTTTGATGAAGAAATGCTCTCGAAATGTGTAGGGAGACTCTTTTGTGCGTGCCTTTGTCTCTCTGTGTGTCCAGCCGGTGTTCTCTCCTCTTTGCAAGGGAATGGCACCTTGCTATTTATAGGAGTGGGGTGTGATCATTAGGGTTTAAAATGATTGCCCCTTGAAAAGTCGGCAGTTTGGGGATTAATTACCATTTTCCTTGATCTTGTTTTGTTGTAATTAATCTGGGTCGTTAATCTTGATTGCAACACATCTGGTCAGTTAATGTTGATTGCGCCAAATCTATATGGGCAATTAAAGCTGATTGCCACGAATCTTCATGATTTATTATGACAAGCTCGGATCTCCTGCCACGTGTTCAGTCTGCTTGATTGTAATAAATCTGATTTGATCTGGGTAATTATGGTGATTGCACTAAATTTGGTTGCTGGGATTTATTGATAAATCTTGATTGTTGGTGCCACATGTCCTACCATCATTATGCTGCGAGCCGGGGGAAACTGATCTTCTGCTACGTGTCCTAACAGTGAGCCACAGGGACGGGGTGTCTTGACAAAGCCGCATGAGGGTAGCTTTCCAGGATTTGAACCGCATGAAGGTGGCAGCCGCATAGGTGTGGCCTCCGAAATCTGAGCCGCATGAGGGTAGTTTCCCACTGAACCGCATAAGGCTGGCCACGTGTCAAGGCTGCATGGGCGTGGCCACTCAGCATTTGAGCCGCATGGAGGTGGTTCCCATGATCCGAGCTGCATAAGAGTAGCGACCGCATGGGGGTGACTTCTCAGGATTTGAGCCGCATGAGAGTAGCAGCTGCATGGGGGTGGCCTCCACCTGAACCACATACGGCTGGCCACGTGTCAAAGCCGTATGGAAGACTTTAGGATTTGATGGATCGTGCCAGCTATAGAGATTTTTTTCGTTTCCCTAGGAGCACGCCATTATGTCAGAGTCATCATTGCAGCTTTATGTCAGAGCTGTCAGTTCACCTTTATGTCAGAGCTGCCTTGTTGTGTCAGAGCATTAAATGAGGCCGCTGCTTAATGGCCAGCTGTAGAAGCGAGCCGCATGAGGCCACGTGGCTTTTACTCGAACCGTATGGCTATGTTGGCGTCTTTTGGGCCGCATAAAACTCCTGAGCCGCATGAGACTCTGAGAGATTCTTTGAACCGCATGAGACTCCATCTGTTTTGAGCCGCCTAGATTTTCCTGTTCTTTTCCATGCTTCTACAAGACCCCCTTCAAAGTTTTCAATTTGTAAAATTGAAATACTTTGAATAAGAAGCATGGCTATGTCCACATAAGCTCTTCTGGCCGCATAGGATGTTCTGTCCGTATGGACTTCTTAGCCACATGGCCTTCTTGGCCGCATGGATCGCTCTGGCCGCATGGACCGCTCTGGCCGTACAAATGTCTTTTCTTCCACGTAGGCATCATTAATTGCCCTTAATTCATTTTTTGATTGCCATCTTTTAGGGGAATCCCAAGAGTCGGTTCATTAAATATTTAGATTTTGTGCTTTGATGAATCTCCTTTATGAGAGGGGACAAAATCCTAGGAGTCGGTTTTGCCTGCAGCACACGACCCGAAGCGTTCCTTGGTCCATGTGTCCCCCTTTGTCCTTCTATAAATAAGAGTAATTTGGAGAAAGAAACTCTTTACTCTCTTTCCTGATTTAAACTCTTCTTGCCCTAACTGTCATCCTCTTCTTCTTTTTCTTCGATCGTTCGATGGCTCCCAAGACTTCCAAGGCTACGGCGAAGGGTAAGGGAGTGGCTTCTACGTCGACTACGGCGCCTAAAGTTCATCCCGACGTTCACCCCGCCATTGCTGGTAAGGGTTTTGGCAGAATTTGCACAACTCAGAACTTTCACCATCCTGGCCATGTTGCATATTTTATGCACGGGCCTTCTTCGTCTTCATGAATTTGTATAATGTGCTATGTGTGTCGCATGTGTGTCCCATGTCCGAGCCGTATGGGATTATGTTCCATGTCCGAGCCGCATGGGATTATGTCCCATGTCCGAGCCGCATGATAGTCGTCTTGCGGCCGCATGAGCACTTTGTAATTTGAACCGCAAAAAGGCTTGTTGAACGAAACCGCATAAGTCCTTCTGAACTGAGCCACGTAAAGTCCCATTAAACAGGACCGCATAAGCCTCCCTTTAAACTGTGCCGCATAAGCTTATCTAGACTGGGCCGTATAAGACTCTACTAATCAAAATCGCATAAGCTCCATCGAAACAGTACCGCATGAAGCTGCGCTGAGCCGAGCCGCATAAGCCCATCTGAACTGGGCCGCATAATGCTATGCTAAGAAGATCCGCATAAGCTCTCGCTAAACTGAGCCGCATAAGCTTATGCTAATTAGTGCCGCATAAGCTCACGTTCAAACAGAGCCGCATGAGCTCTTTTAAATAGAACCGCATAAGCTTGCGCTAAACAGAGCCGCATAAGCTCATGTGGACTGGGCCGCATAAGCCTAAAAACACTCGGTAGTTTTGTTTAGCCATCTTTTAACTTGTTTTTTTTGTCCTTCTTCAGTGAATCTGCCAGTTAATGCAGCACGAGAGCCTCTGGTGGGTCGCGCCCAATCTGCTGTGGGCTATCGGTATGACCACATAGTCAAGTATGTGACGAACCTGCTTCCAAAAGAGCCTTTGGAGAGGCTGAATGCTATCAAGAACCAGCCCTTCTACTTTCTCTGCGCCATGATGAACTCGGGGAAATTGTAAGGGAAATAACTGAAGCCGGTGTTCCTCTTTGGGGATGCTTTATCTGTAAAGAATGCCCGAGTGCTGGATATATCCGAGAGCTGGGACTTTACTCTTGACGGGGTGGAGATCCATATCCCTCCGATAGAGCGTCATTTTCCTTTGTTATGGTTCAACATGTTACCGCTGGACAGAAAGATGGTAGACTCCTTGACTCCAAGCAGGTAAGGGATGATTGTGGAAAACATCCATTACAACAGGAATTTGGGGTCAGCATATGCGAAAAGGGAACCGGTCAGTCGGTACGTGATGGGATTGGCTCCGGGTACCTTCATAAACGTATCGGGTCCCAATTTCACATTCTCCAAGCTGATACCTTCTTGAACCAGCTTGCTCGGAAAAGGTCCTATCCCGTCGGCCGGTTGGCATTGCTGAACTGGATAAACCCTATCCCCGCTTGGGCCAACTTGACTACCTGGATTTTACGGAAGTATGAGACTCCCCTGCGTGAGATCGGCCTCTACCACGCCATTCGGGGTACCTGTCATGGTCTACCCATAAATAAGCCGTTGTTCATGGCTCTCCTGGAGATGTACAACCGGCGGACGGAAACCTTCTCCACGCCGGGAGGGGAGCTGGGACTCGCTCTCCATGAGATGTATGTCATTTCCAAGCTACCCTGGGGGAAGAAGTCTTTGAAGTGTACACCCCTACGACCGAAGAGCTCGAGGATTTGGATCGACAGTTCCCGGGCTTCGTTGCCGTGTATCGGGAATTGTTATGTCACCATAGTACTTATCACCAGACGGCTATCAAGAACGATGGTAGCTCGAAAGGGAGCATTCCTTACACCATGACCTGGGTCTCATACCTTTTCACACTAGGCACCTCAGTCTGGGTTTCTTCTCGAGATCTTCAAACCCAGGAGGAGGTACAAAACCTGGCGTCGACTGCCAAGAGATCGAGGTCCACGGGCGACACATTTGGGAGTAAAACTGACTCCTTTAGTTATTCTTATCATGGTACTCAGCGACTGTCGGAGAAGGCACTCCTTGCAGGATTTCTGATGGTGTGGCTACGGAACTGCGTAGTCTCAGGAGGGGCGGGTTCAATTAAGAGGATCAGTCGCCACTTTATCCTCCCTGCCGTAAAGTTGGTTTTTGGGGTCAAACTGGCCCTTCTTCCGGCCATGGTGTGCAGCATACACCACGGCCTTCGTGCCCTTTTGTCCAAGGTCATCGCCCGTGATACGGTGATAGATTTTGAGCGCATAGAGCTGCCATACCATTATCTAATGGGGTGGCTGTAAATGTACTGCCGGTTTTTTATGAGGCCTGGAGCAGAAGACGGTGTTACGGCTGATGATGCTTTCATTTTTCGATTCCACCATCAGCCCTGGTAGTGCAGCACCATGCCCGCATGTCGGTGGGCGTTGGCGAGAGTGGACGGATATGACTTTTTTGTGTTTGTCCCTCGTTTTACCGCTAAAGAAGTGAGGGGTGTACTCGTTGATGCTACCGGACCTCCTCACCTTTTGTCTGAGAAAATGCTCCCTTGGCTGCGTAATATCCATCCAGCGCACCTAGTATATCGTAACCGCAACAATGTCTACCTGGAGCCCTACTTGCCCAGCAGGTTCTCCCGCCAGTTCGTGTATAGCCAGCTGTTCTTTGACAATCCCAGCTCTTGCCTGGGCTTTGAAGGTAGCGTCCTGGACGGTATCAGGGCATGGTATTATTATGACACGGTTCATACCCGAACCACCTTTTCGGTTCCTGACGGTGAGGCACCAGGGGAGATTTTGTATATGGCGGCCCTATACCATGTTACGACGAGCAAGCCTCTCGTTATTTTTGACCCGAGTACCAGCTTCATTGTGGGTACTGGCTTAGCGGAGAAGCCCAAGGGGTCTAAGGCAAGGAAGAGGAGGGCGAATACCGTTCCCGTGTCTGACTCGGAGTCCACTAATGCGGATGAAGAGAATGACGAGCATGATGCAGATAACTCTTCCCCTCCTGTGGAAGATGTTGGGGCGGATCAGCAACCTGTCGTGCCAGATGAGATGGTGGCAGATCAGTCGCCTGTCGTGCCAAATGAGATGGTGGCGGATCAGCCGCCTGTTGTACCTGGCCCTTCACGCAAGCGAGGCAGGCGTGATTCTATTAGTGGCATAACCTTTTTCGTGAAGCGGGCTGCGGTAAGATGCCGCGGGTTGCTCATTAAGGAGAGGGGCGAAGGTGATGACGTTATTTCGGAGGTGAACTGAATTGCGACCATCTCCTTCTTTAGCTCTTTCTCTTTCTGAACTATGACCTAATTATTTTTTTTTCTTCTCTGTAGGCGTCGGAAGAGTCAGACTCTCGAGAACCGGCTACTGTTTCTGAAGTCAATCCGGCCCTGAATACTTTGATTAGTGACATGTGTGCCGAGATTATTTCTGCCGGAGCCCTCTCGGCGGCGGCTGAGGGATCTCACATTGCTGAGGTCTCGACCCAGGGCGACGGGGGCTCCGCTGAACTCGTCCCCGAGACCGCTGAATTTCAGCTGGGTGACACTGATCCAGTCGTATCTCCTTCCGGGACGGTTGGGGTAGAAGAGGCAGCTGAATTCGGCTTGGAGGTTGCTGGTTAGGGAACTATGGCGGCTGTGAGCGAGCCTCAACCTCCATAACCCACCCCTGGTAAGATAAGCCAAATTTTGACTAGTGAGGAGGCCCATTTGCTCTATCATCACATCCTTCGGGTTATGCTGATTGATGGTTGCTCTGGACATACAGGTCCTGTCTCTTCACTGCCAATGACGGATATTGTCAGGAAAGGCTCTACCAACGGGGATCTGGTGGGAGGGAGTGTGCCCCCTCCTTTTTTGACTTATATTGAGGGGCCTCCCGCTGGATCGAGTTCGGGAGATCGGATGGCGGCGCAGCCGGTGTAGGGAGCAATGGTCCATGCATCCTCCTCTGCTCATGTGGCTTCAGGGGTCAACCTCTCCGCCTTGTCGAGTATCCAGGTTCTCCGGGCCGCGGAGGAGGAGTTAGCTTCTATCCATGCGTCTTTGCGCTCAGAATTTGTTTCCCTGGTGGCAGGGGTGGCAAGTTCTGGCGCATCTCCTTCGACACTGCCAGCTACACTTCCTTCGACGTCGTCCTTTACGAAAGTTCTGGATGAGGCGTCACAGGATGTAGTTGACAGTTTCTACCGTCACTTGAAGAGAGGGGTCGAAGCTGCTGTGGAGCGGGGGACCCCCTTTGCCTTGGCCCGACAATGCGCCCGAGGCCAGCTTGACATTCTTAAATCCCTCCCTAGTGGGATAGGGATAGCTGCGCTTCTGGAGCCCAAATTATTAGAGGCTGATCAACTTGTGGCCCAGTTTCAAGTGCTGCGACAAGCTGATCTATCTGCAGCAATAGAACAGGAGCTGGGCTTCCATACCACTGTCCTGGAGAAGGTAAGGGCTACACGAGATAAGTCCAGGCCGGTTATAATGAACACTACAACAAAAAACCCTTTTAATGACGGCTAAAAAGCGTCATTGATGACGAACCATGACGCTTTTTTTTCACAGCAACCGTTATGAAAACGGGTGTTATAAATGTTTTTTAAAAGCGTCATAATATAATCGTCATGAATAGTTTCTATAAAAGTGTTATGAATAGTTAATATATAGTGCACAATTCAGAACAATTTTAAAACGTCATGAATAGATAATATGTATAGGCTCAATGCAGCACATTTATAACACTTTATACTATTCAAATTAGCATATTTATAATGCTCTATACTGCACAGTATATATTACATTCCAAAAACTTACATTATATGTCACCATCTTTATTACATTTCTCAAAATAAAGTACATATTAATATCTTCATTACAATGAATATCCAAATACAGAATGTACCCAAAAAAATAGGAATAAATCTCTCTTTTGCTAACCAAATTATTAGAAATATTTACTTAAGTAGATTCTGACCATGGATCTTCTCTCTGCCATCTCTTGAAGATATCGGGAGTCCCAAAGAGAAGTAGTATCGCAGCTGAGCGACGACTTGGTGCTGCTGCAGCCGGCACCGTCGTGGGAGAGCCTCATCCTCTGATCCCTTACTCTCGCCTGAACCCTCACCAGCGCCTGCATGCACCTCAGCTTCACGTTGTGCCCTTTTTATAAAAAATTAGAAATGTCAGCTTAGCACTTTAGTAATCAACGCTGAAATGTGAGCCTAGCAATCAACCTGGATTTTACCAAGCCAATAAATTAAAGAAAGTTAACAAGAAATTTATATATTAGAAATTTATATAACAGAAACAAACTCAATAAAAGACATATATTACTTACAACTAGATACCTTCACAAAGCAATGCATGGAGTGCATACTAAGAGAAGAGGCCAGATATCCCGTTGCACTCTTCCTGTTGTTATCAACACAAAGAGAAAAAGGAAATTAAGTCACAATTGCAACATTTTGGAACAGATTTCCTCAGTAAAACCAGTAGTGACCTCAAATGAGAAGAACCCAAGCATGATCCTTATACCTCAGCCTTTGATAGAGTTTCTACTTCTCCTGAGTTGCTCAGAAATGACAAAATATTGGCCAAGTGTCAATATAGCAAGGTTAATTTCCTCAAGGGCCAACTAGAGTTTTGCTCCAAAACGGACTGGAAAAAAAAATGATTAGTCTTTTTTTCTGATTCAACATAGTAATACTTGATTAAAAATGTAATCATCCACACAACCTTTTTTTCGTTTCTTTTGGACAATAAAGAGCTGGGCTAGCTGCCAGTCTCATGATATTATATAAAAGAATAGTGACAAAAGTAACATAATTACATAGGTAGAAATCTGTTTATTCCTTTCATAAAGTGCTGGGCTAGCTGCCAAGTCAGTCACACCACCAACTATTTTCTGTATGAAATGAATACAGATAGTCAGGAATGTGTTGTACTCTCATGACCATGTAACTTCAGTGGCATGAGGCACTGTAACAGGCATTTTTTAAGGAAACAAATAACCATTTGCCTAAAAAATTTCTCTCATCCAAAGTGATAAAACACAGGAAAGTGATGACAGGGTGAGGAAGTTGATAGCTGATTGAAGCCAATTTTAGCTTGTATTAATACTACATGTGGTGAATGTAACTCAAATGGAAAAAAGAAAACGAGAAACCTGTTGTTATGGAACATACAGATTGATAATCAAAGAACTAACGCCAAAATAAATATAATACATCAATATATTATTAGCCATTCAGTCAAATCGTCTTTACCAAGGAAAGTAATACATCAATAACTCTTGATGAATTAAGATAAGCTTGCTAACTTTGTCTTAATAAACTTATGTAGCATACTATGACTAGTAGAAGAAAGTAACTTATATATCCTATGGTGCTCAAGAAGTTACATCAACATAGAAAGCATTGGACCTCGGACAGAAAACAATGAACTATAGAAGATTCTGTACTAGATCTACCAACCAATATGCAAACAATTATCATCATTCCAATCTTAATAGATCAAAACAGCATTGTTAAACTACAGAAATTTTTACAAGTGGATAACAAATTGCAAGCAATCTATAAGACAATGTTTTATGCTCACACAGCCAATCCCTTGCCATTGTTGGAAAAAATTATGCTAAAAGTTCCAAAAGTAAAGAATAAATAGATTCAAAAGCAAAGGTGTTCACTGAGTCATCCCAATGTCAAACTAAACTAATAATTGTTTCTAATTATAGTAGAGATGCTATAGAAGTCCATAAACATACCGATCAAGATCAGGTATAAAATAACAACTACTGGATAAAATAACAACTACTGGATGCAACTTGTGCGAAGGACTTTCTTATTTTTCCTTTTTTTTCCTTAAATTAGTTTTATCAAATCAACTAATTATATATTTTTAATTAACATCTATTTTTTATTATAAATCTATGAGCAGGTAGTAGTAAAAGTTTGGATGACAAGTCGATAAATTAACATCTATTTTCTATTTTTTTTAATCAACATGCCGGCTCCTGTCATGAGTTTGAGGAAAGAACATAAAATTCTATAGATTTAGGTTCAGATTCATGTCACACCCAGATGAGTCATGACCAACAATCCTAAGCATAGTTTGGTTATGATAAGAAATCACCTTGCGACCCAATTGCACATGTTGAAAAAAAAAAACTGCAGTCAAAATAGATGGCCGCCTAAATTATATATATATTCAGAACGAGGAAACTAAGATCAGTATATGGCGAAGAAAAAGTCCATCTAAAATTAGCTAAATAATATTATGTTGTTGGTGGATGACCAGTTCGAAATTTTGCTTAGACTTAGTGAACTACATCACTAAAACGTGAAGCGAAACCCCAGTTATATAAAATTTATCCATTTTAAATTAGGAAAAGAATAACTAGAGTATATATGACAAGAATTATTTAAGTTAATATATGGTAACACCATATAAACATGTTCCTCAGCAGGTCCTCCAGATCGAACACGAAGCTGCACCCGTCGAAGAACACCAGCCTGTTCCTCTCGTCGTCTCCGCTCCTGCCGACCGCCCTCTCCGAGCACCGAGAGTAGGAGGAGGAGGCCTTCTTGGCGGCCTTCATCTATCTGGCCAATCTACATCAGAAACCCTAGAAGGCTACCTCCCTTTCTCTCATTCCTGAAATTGAAGAAGAAATCCATCAAAAACCCTAGAAATTGACGAAGTATAAACAAAATATAAGCCCTAACCGAAGAGAAATTAGAAGAAAAATCGAACCTTTGCGTAGATCTGGAGTTTGGGAGAGAAATTGGAGTCGAACCGAAAATGAAGGAAAATGAAAAGTGGAAAATTGGGGAAGAAGAGGTTTGAGGAGGAGAGATGCTGCTCCTGGATGAGAAATGAATTTTCTCTCTCCCATTGAGCTTTTATACAGTAAAAGAATAACAAGTTTGCCACCGCTCTAAAATATTAATGACGTTTTATTTTATAAACGTTATAAAAAACCCAGAATTAGCCCAAACCGTCATAGAAAAAAGGTATTTCTCAACTTGATAACGCTTATGTATCAGCCGTCATTAAAACTTCTTGTCGAGCGTCATTAATAGGTCTTTTTGTTGTAGTAGAGGGACCTCGGTGACCTATCTCTTCAATATGATCAGCTGAGCCGTAGGAGCGAGGATTGCCTAGCCCGGGAAGCGGCCGCCTCTCGCGGAGTAATTGATACAATGGAGCAGATCCTCGAACTCCAGAGGAAGCTGGCCTTCTTGGAGTCTGAGCTTGAAGCTTCCCGTGCGAATAAAGAGCTGATCGTTCAGGAGGCCAAAAAGGTCTCCCGAGCTTCTGCTAGCCTGGAGCATGCTTTGAAGAAGCTCGAGGATGGCTGGCGGGCTCATGCGCACCTAGAAGACGCAGAGCGGCTGGCTCAGGAGGTCGAGCGTCGGGCCAAGCAGGGGTTCGAGCGGTCGACTGTCTTGCTGAGGGACCGTCTCATGGAATTGTGTATCGCCGAACCATAGTCGGCTTTTTTTCTTCTTCTTTCGTTTTCGTTCTTTTCCTTTCTTGAGGGAGACGTGGTCCCCAGAATACGTAGTACTTTTGACTTTCAAATAAAAGAGTATGTTTTATTCTACCCTTCATTTGTACTACTTATTGTGTTTGTGGTGTTGTAGTATTTGCTCCACTGGGGGACTATTTGTAGACTTGTTACCCCTGATGTACCTTGGTTTTAGGTACGGATAACAAGTTTGATAGGGATACTTGGAAAAATTCCACAGTATGGTGACTATGGAAGTTCTTAATATCGGAGGAAAGAATGCCATGAAGCAGCTGGGCTCCCGGGGCATGATGAGAAATGAGGGGCATGTACTAGGAAACTTTGTACATCATTTGTGGTCAACAGAGGACATTTGTGGTCAACAGAGGACATTTGTGGGCCTATTATCCTTGGCGTACTCCGGTCTGGGGTACGAATAATAAGTCGAAAGAAAAAATAACATACTTACTCAGAGATAATGAGGACATGGCAAATATGAGGGTTTCTTCGATGGAGCCTTCCCACTCAGAGGTAATGAGGACATGGCAGGAGTGGACTCCATGAAGGGTGCATAGAACAACTCAGAGGTAATGAGGACGTGGAAGTTCTATGTGAGGGGCAGTTTGTTTTTTATGGAAGAGAAACAACTCAGAGGTAACATCGACGTAGTTGTTTTAGAGAATTTGTGGATTTGTTACCCTTTTTTGTGCACTGAAAGTGCGGGTATTAGATCATAAGGAGGGAGCTCTTTTAGGAAGAAAGTTCAGAAGAATAATCGTACATGACTTACTACCTAAAAGACGCGATATAGATTCATCTGTAGTAACTAGAGTATAAGTTTAGCTGTACATGCGGGTACATAACTCGATAATCTGGGAGATTTGGGATCAGAATGTAAGTTCAGCGGTACTAGAGGGTACGTAACTCGTCATTCTGGGAAATTTGGAGTCGAAATGTGAGTTCAGCGGTACCAGAGGGTACATAACCCGTTATTCTGAGAAATTTGGAGTCGGAACGTAAGTTCAGCGGTACCAGAGGGTACATAACCCGTCATTCTGGGAAATTTGGAGTCGGAATGTGAGTTCAGCGGTACCAGAGGGTATATAACCCATCATTCTGGAAAATTTGGAGTCAGAACGTGAGTTCAGCAGTACCAGAGGGTACATAACCCGTCATTCTGGGAAATTTGGAGTCGAAATGTAAGTTCAGCGGTACCAGAGGGTACATAACTCAATACCCTAGGAGATTTCGAGGATGTCATTTCAGATAAAATACTTCTTCAGAAACTTGCCGTTGATGGACAACATGAGCAAGTCTCCATTTTGTTTTGCGAGACGGTAAGCTCCATTGGAGAATACAGCATCGATGATGAATGGGCCTTCCCACTTTGGCCGGAACTTGCCGACTGTTTTGTGAGTCATAACCATCGACCTCCGAACTGCGAGAATGAGGTCGCCCACTTGTAATGTTCTGATTTTAACCTTCTTGTTGAAGGCTCCGGAGATACATGCCTGGTACAGCTCGATTCATTGTTGAGCTAGTAGGTGGTTCTCATCTAGGGCCTCCAATTCTTGTAGTCTGCGATGGTGATTATCATTCGTCGTTAATATGTATGTGAGAGCGACACGGAGTGAGGGTATTTGAGTCTCCAGTGGAAGAATTGCCTCACTTCCGTATACCAGAGAGACTGGTGTGTTCCCGATGGCAGTCCGTACTGTAGTACGGTACGCCCATAAGCATTCACCGAGCTTTTCATTCCAGTCGTGTTTGTTTGATGACACAAACTTCTTGAGAAGCTTGATGATTGTTTTGTTGATTGCTTCAGCCAGACCATTAGTCGCTGGGTTGTATGGTGTTGAAGCAATATTCTGGATGCAGTGTTTGTCACAAAACCGATAGAAAGCGTAGCTTGCGAACTGCGGACCATTATCATGGATGATCCTTTGGGGCAGTCTAAAGTGATAGATGACGTGATGTTTGAGGAAACTGATCACGTTTAAAGTCTCCAATTCTGCCAGCGAAACAGCTTCCGTCCATTTGGATAAGTAATCTGTGATCGCGAGTATGAAGCGATGTACTCGGGACGAAGGCGGAGTGATCGGACCGATAATGTCCATTTCCCATGCTTCGAAGGGCCATGATGCCACCGTCGGGTATAGAAACTCGAATGGCTGGTGGATGAAATCTGCATGGACTTAACAGGCTTTGTATTTTCGTGCATAGTCTATTGCGTCGGCAACCATCGTGGGCCAGTAGTAGCCCATTCGGCAAAGGCGATCTTGTAGTTTTGGGCCAGGCTGATGGGCCCCACAGATGCCATTATGAGCTTCATGCACGGCTTCTTTGGCTTCTGTATTTGACAGACATCGAAGCAGTAATCCATCGTATGATCGTCGATATAGTATTTTTGTCTCTGTATCGTAGAAGAATCTGAGGGAACGTCTTCTGATAGAAGTGGCTTCCTTCAGATTCTCTGGCAGGATGTCGTAGACTATGAAGTTAATGAATGGTTGTCTCCAGTCTGGTGCTTCGTCGACTGTCAGTGCAGAGTAACTCTCAACATATTGAACATTGTCCTTGGGACAGACCAATTCACGGCCAATTATGTCAACCAGATGGTGAGCATGATTCGGAACTGCTAAGGAAGCGGCAAGGCCTGCTAGGGCATCGGCTTCAATATTTTGGGGCCTGGGAACGTATTCTATGAAGAATCCTTCCAAGGACGAGATGATGTCAATCGCTGTTTGGTGATAGGGGATCATGTCTTCATGACGCACTTCGTACGAGCCCCGGGTCTGGTTAATGATTAGCTGCAAATCGCCGTATGCTTCAAGGTACTCTACCCCCAGCTCCTTTGCAAGTTGGAGGCCAATGACCAAAGCATTATACTCGGCCACATTGTTTGAACAGGGCTCCGTGAGGGAATAAGCCCGATTGATCACTAGCCCGGTGGAAGAAATCAGCACCACTCCGACTCCAGCGACGATGTTGCCCTTGGGCCCAGTTCTAGAAGCGCCGTCGAAGAACATTCGCCATATGGCATCATGGGAGGCCACATTTGAATTTGTGACCTCATCTGGAATCTCTTTGTCTATTTTGGTTGACTCGGAACCTAGATGAGCTGCTAAAAAGTCTGCCAGAGCTTGACCTTTAACAGCCTTCTGTGGGACGAAGATCATGTGGTAGGGGGACAATAATGTCGCCTAGGTAGCGAGACGAGAGCTGAGTGCACCTGGCTTGGTCATGAGAACCCTGAGGCGGTTAAATCTTGATACGACATGAATGGTTTGTCCCGTGACGTAGTGTCGCATCTTCTGAATGGCGAAAACCAGAGCAAGGCAATCTTTCTCCACGGCAGTGTATCGATGCTCCGGCCCTATCATCATTCGGCTAAGGTAATATATGGCTTGCTCATGACCTGCATCGTTGTTTTGTGCTAGCAGAGCACCGAGAGAATATTCCATCGCTCGTACATAGAGCAGGAATGGTCTTCCAGCAACCGGGGCTACCCGGACTGGAGGATTCGTCAGATATTCTTTGATGCTGTCGAAGGCGCGCTGGTAATCTTCATCCCATATGAATGAAATGCCCTTCTTCATGAGATGGGTGAATGGCTGACATCATTCGAAGAGGTTAGAGATAAATCTCCTGATGTAGGCCAGCCTCCCTTGAAGGCCTCGGAGTTCACGAAGATTTCTCGGGGGACCCATCTCCATAATTGCCTTCGTCTTCTCATGGTCTATATGGATACCCTGGGAAGTAATGATGAAACCCAAGAACTTTCCGCTGGATACGCCCAAGAAGGATTTTGTGGGATTCATCTTCAAATTGTGCGCTCGCATAAGATCAAACACTATCCTCAGATCATGCAAATGATCTTCCTTAGAGCGGCTTTTGACAGCGATGTCGTCGACGTAGCATTCCACTGTCTTGCGCAGGTGGTCTCTAAAGATGATGCTCATAGCTCTTTGATAGGTGGCGCCAGCATTCTTTAAACCGAAAGGCATGACCGTGTAGCAGTATGTGCCAATTGGTGATCGGAATGATGTATACTTTTTGTCATTAGGGAACATCTTGATTTGGTTGTACCCCGAGAAACCATCCATGAATGACATACGCTCAAAGCCGCAGGTGTTGTCAATCATGATGTCTGTGATAGGGAGGGGAAACTCATCCTTAGGACACGCCTCATTCAGATTGTGAAAGTCAATACAGATTCGAATCTTTCCATTCTTCTTGAGGACTGGTACTATGTTGGCGACCCAGTTTGGATGTTGTTCCTCACGGATAAAGCCGCTGGCTATCACTTTGTTGACCTCAGCTCCAATGGCATTCATGATGTCGGGGCAGAACCGTCGTTGCTGTTGCTTGACCGGTTTTGCGTCCGGATGAATGTTGAGTTTGTGAAGTGCAACTTTGGGGTTTAGTCCTGGCATGTCTTCGTAGCTCCAGGCGAACACGTCGATGTATTCTCTGACGAGTTTCAGTAGCGATTCTCGCTCTTTGTCTGTCAGATTCTTGCTGACGAAGATAGGCTTTGTAGAGGACTCATCATCGAGATCAACTTGCACAACCTCATCCTCGGTAGGGGGCTCTCTTTGTTTGAACCGCTTCTTCCATTGTGCATCTTATTGTTGTGCCCACGACTCTAACTCAAGAAGTTCAGGAATGTCTTCATCTTCTTCGTAGGCATCGACAAACGGCATATTGACGGACCAGACTTGCCTGAATACGTCCCCGATGCCGACATCCTAATCGGAAGTGGGTGATCCGGTTGAGTGTGAATGCCAGTCACATTCCTCGTCTGAGCTTTCAGGGGTCGTTGCCGGTAAAATATAACCTGGCCCACATCGGGTTTTGTTGTAATAGTCTCGTAGTTTTCCAGCCGGGACCGGCAATTATAAGGGTAACCGTCGTCCAGTGTCGTAGTTTAAGCCTAGTATAGTTTCCAGATCATACCCTTATTTTTACATGAAGTACTTGGATTGGGAACTGTACAGATAAAGGGGCAATCTCCCGGTATCGGGTTCGAGATCAATTTCCTCTACCCTAAAGGGTTGTGGTTCATTCTTCCGGCCGAAGATGATTGGATGATCCTCTCCCTCGATTAAGTGGCAAGCGTCCTCCACTGGTGTAAGTTGGTTGTCGGTGTAGACATTTGTTACCTGTGTGTGCAGGTGGGTGCCTATACCGTGTTCTATAGCATACATTGTATAAAGCTTATTAAGCCCGAGATAATTCAAAGATAGCCCTTTATTAATGAAGTAAGGTATCTTTTCTAGTAGGATTACATCATCTGCGGATGAAACATCGGTGTGAGCAGCCACATACTTGGCCAGTTCTGGCTCTTCTTCAGCTACCTCCTGTGCAAATGAAGACTGAGAGGATGACTTAGGCAGCTTAATCATCAGGGGCTCCGTGGGTGGAGCTGAACATGGAGTCGTTGGCGTACTAGCCACCCCCAGTTTGGTGCTCGATACTGGGCGGGGAGTTGTTGGCTGGCTAGCAGTCCCCTGCTTAGCGCTCGGCTGCCGATTCATTCTGGGAAGACGAATCGTCATCGGCTTGACATAGAGATTGAGCTCCTCTATTTGTTGCTGGCTAGCTCTAGGCAGCTTGATCGTTAGTGGCTTTATCGTAGGTCATGGCGCTTGGCCAGACCTTGGCAGTCGGGTTATCATCTGCTCCTCCTGTGCAGAGAGGCTGATTGTGTTCTTACGCAGAGTGGCTATAAGGGGCGCAGTTCTGTCAGGTTTGCGGGCTTGGAGGTGGATCGTCAGAGGTTCTTCTAATCCGGCTGCCGGCCCAGTTTGAGCTTGAGTATCTCTTTCGGCCAGGTGCTTTTTTGACTTCTCGTACAAGCATGAACCTGAGTAGTAGGATTCGACCCCTTTAAAGGGATCGATGTCGGCAAATTCTATCCTCACGAAGCCATGCTTGTCGACATACTTCAAGCATTGGTGCAATGTGGAGGGCATGATCTTTTAATCGTGTATCCAAGGATGCCCCAGGAGAATATTGTAGAAAGTATCTACATTTATGACATAACAGGTCACTTCTGACTGAAGGTCGCTGATTTGGCACTTCAAGAGAATCTTCCCGATCGGATAGCTTCTGCCTGAATTGAAACTGCTGATGGCGGTGCTTGTCGGCGTCAAGCGATGCATTGGGATGCGTAGATGGTGTAGTAGGCTCTTCGGGATGATGCTTATGGAAGAACCAGGATCAATATGCATCCGATCCACCTTGATATCGCCAATGTACCCAGTATAATACAGAGGGCGATCGTACAGGTTGGTCTTGATAAGCATATCCTGTGGAGTGAAGACGATGTTGGGCATTGCGCCTATGAAAGCGCTGTCTTGGAGATCTGCAGGCGAGCTTTCCCCAGTGAGATTGGACTGAGCCAGATATGCGTCGACGTTCTGGAGTGCCTCGCTTAGTGCGACGTGAACATCTTTGGAGAGTCTCAGGAGTTCGTATAGCGACAATTTGGCCGGGGTGTTAGCTAATTGTGCCAAGATATCGAAGTTGTAGGGCCTCTCCAGCCCATGAGGCGTCTCTCTTCGGAGCGGCTTATCAAAGTGAGTCTCCTTCGGCCTAGGCTTGTCGGTCGTCGAAGGCTGCGAGGGTCCTGGAGCATCAGCAGATGACGGTTGATGATCTTCAGCCGAGTTACCCGATGCAGGTTGGGATTCTGCACCCGACCGGGTGACGATAGCCGTAGCTTCCAAGACCTCCGTAGAGGTTGTGCGTCATGATTTGACTTTCCTACTCTTCTTCTTACTATTGGAGGGAGGTACAGACTGAGTCACTTCAGCTACCAGGTCCGGATAGACCCATATGACCTCCCCTCATGATGTGGTAAGGGGTACTAGGCCAGCATCCTCATTTCGGGGAGATGGAAGGTTAGCGACCTCCATCCTTGCTCTGGGGACGGGCACTACACCATCTTGAGTCTTTGTCGGAAGAAAGCTGCCGAATTGTACTGACACCATATCGGCTGCTGCGGTCACCTCTTCAAAATCGATGGCCAAGGCCTTAGAATCGATAAGATACTGGATGTATCACTTCAGTTGGTAGCAGTCTTGTGTAGCATGGTGGACATAGCGATGGTAGTGGAAGTACTTGGGGCTCTCCATTTCTGCAGGACGAGGTTCACGCCTTAGAGGAGGGAGCTGAATTCGACCTCCTTGTTTGAGCATGTCTAAGATGGGTTTGACATGGCCATCCTCAAAGGAATAGGTCATCTAAGGCCACTACTTCTCTGCCGGCTTTGATTCGAGTTTTGGGGCTGTGTCGGCCACCATAGCCTGTTTGCCCTTGTTGTCTCGATTGTTGGAGGGGTTACCACCATTGTTGCTGTTGGCGCTAGGGCGTTTGCCCTTATCCTCTCCTTCCGATACGTGCAATCCCAGTTGGCGAGCTTTCTTCAACTTGTCTTCTGCGCTAGTGGCGCTGATAATGAATGTCTTCCAATCCTCAAATTGACTTTCGCCCATCCAGAGGCTGATTGTGGGAAGCAGCCTCTTTTGGCAAATTTTAATTAAGGAGGAATCAGGGTTACCGGAAGGCAACTTCATTGCAGTTTGGCAAAAATGCTCGATATAGTTCCTTGTCAGCTCCTTTTCTCTCTGGACAACTTCTATGAGGGTGGACAATGTCACGTCTTGTCCTACTTCGTAGAACCTCTCCAGGAACATACGTTTGAAGCCAGCGAAGGAATAGATGCAGTTGTCCGGCAAGTTACGGTACCAGTCGAAGGCGACCCCCTCCAGTGCCCCGATGAACAACCGCATAAGGATGGCATCATCATGAGGCAGATGGTCGGTTGTGACTTCGAAGTAGGTAATGTACCTGCTTGCAGATGTCTTCCCATCATATGGATCGATGTTAAATAGTTTATATCTTGGTGGGAAAGGAATATCTCTTCACGCAGCAGGATACGATTGTCGTATCATGAGGTCTTGGCAGTTTTCTCGGGCGTAGAACATGGCCCGGAGCTAATGGACCTCTTTTCTCGCATCCCTAGCCTCGTCTGCAGCGATGGGGGCCGATATTTCAGGAGGATTATCACCCGGGTTTGGTACGGCTGAGTTCGAGTACGCATTGACCGCAGGTCCCACGTTCGTTTGGCCAAGTGTTCTTCCTTGCAGAGTTGGAAGGGCCGCTTTAATCTCGTCTATGGACTTGACCAAGGTATGCAATATGGCTTCCAGAGTGTCGATGCGTTAGCGATCACTGGGACCATCTTAGTTGCTGTCCGTCATGAACACCGTCCTTACATGGGAAGAGATAGAAGGAACAGTGGAGGACATGCCCTCTGAATCATACCTTTGTACAGAAAAGTCGTCAGGGTATGTGGGAATGTTATCCTCTGGTTCAGACTCAGAAGAAGTGGTACCCCCAGTTTCAGATCTCGCCTCGTCTTAAGAGTTGGGGACGTCCTCGGGGACGTCGGCATCTGCTGCATCTGTTGGGTGAATCGTTTCCCCTGGATTATCTTCTTGGAACACCGGATTGTCGTAGATATTTGGAGGAGTGCTACCCCCGGATCCAATGCCTCCCAGAGATATAGACGACGAATCTCCAAGTGTGGCAGATTTCGTCTTTGAGTGGGTACCTTGGTAAACTCCTCCTGTAACGGTGGTAGATAACCGCTTAGAAGAGAGTTTCTTGGTTACTCCGGTTGTGATTTTTGGACTGGAGACATTTGTTTTCTTCCCTCTCCTGTTGCCAGGAATCTTTAGAGCAGAATTGCAGGAGGCGACGAGGAGTGCCTCATCCTCTGAGCTTGGGTGTTGCAGTCGTTGGAAGACAGACCGCCGATCCTTTTTTACTGCCGCTTTGTTGCAGCAGCAGTTGACAATGACTTGGGTGCATTGATGTCCCTGACAGGACTCTTTGTACACCAAATCTTTGTCTCTTTCCTTGCGTTTGTGAAGAATCACGTTGTGCAAGTCATCCATTTTGTGGGCCCGGGAACTCTGAGCACATGAGTGTGTTGGCATCCTGCCTGCTCCCTGATGTGGGGGTAGTACGAGTACTTGCACCTGATCATTGTTGGGAGATCCTTGATAACTATCCCGTTCGTTGGCCGCCGGGGGCTGGACACGGGTAGTTCTATATAACTTTCCATCAGGGGCCCGCGTAATAGTAAGCGGGACGCCCTGATAGTCAGAAGTTGGGACAGCCGACTGAGCTCGACGAGCCCGCGCTGACCGAGACTTCTTTCCTTTGGCACCCGAGAGTGCATAATAGGAAGATTCCATGTTGGTCACAATAGAGTCTGGCATATACTCTAGAGAGCCTCCAAGGTCAGGACCGCATGAGAGGTGGTCAAAGACTGATCGTGAGCCGCATGGGACGGATGGTATGCGGCTGGGATCGATGGCCATACAGGCTATCGGCATGCGGCTGTCTTTTGTGGCCGCATAAACCTTCTGTATGCGGCTAGAAACGGTGGCCGTATGAACCTTCGGATGCGACCGGAAGTCATGACCGTATAGGCTGTCTGTATGCGGCTGGCAGGTTTGGCCGCATGGGCTTTCTGCATGCGGCTGACTTCTATGGCCGCATGAGTCTTCTCCATGCGGTTGGCGATTGCGGCCGCATAAGCCTTCTCTATACGGCTGGGGCCCTTATGCGGGTTGGACCGCATAGAGTTCCTCTTTGCTCCTGCAAGTCCAGTATCATAGTATTTTCTTCTGCCGGACTTGGGGACAACATAGTCCTCTATGGTCTGAAGTGGGGCCGCAAGCGAGACTTCTCCGCTATCTCGGGCAACAGAGAGTACTTTTTCGAAAGCTTGGGGAGGAGCGAATGATTTGGGTCTCCACTCCCTGCGGGCCTTCTTCGTGCGTGCTCGTCGCTAGACCGGGCCAGCGCTCCCGTCGGAGAGCATTTCTTCAAACGCCTGCTGGTCGAACCGGGCGACCAGCATCTGTCGAGTGGAGCCAAGTTTGGCTGCGTCCGACTGCATCACCAACTCCTCAGCCGTGGAGAAGTTAGTCCCCAGCAGAGTTGCCATCGTGTTTGTCATTGATTGTAAAAGTACAAAACAATTTTAAAGGAGGACTGAACTTAGACTCACAATACAAACTCGCTCGTACAAAGAAAGCCTAGGAATGAAAACCTAGGTACAACAATCTAAGTATGATTGTTTATTTTTTATTCTGGGGGGTGACGGTAGAGGCTCGGAAAAGCGACGGCAGCTCTGTCTTACTCCTTGGACGATCGGACGTAGCCTTGGCTCTGATGAAGAAATGCTCTCGGAATGTGTGGGAAGACTCTTCTGTGCGTTCCTTTGTCTCTCTGTGTGTCCAGCCAGGGGTCTCTTCTCTTTGCAAGGGAATTGCATCTTTCTATTTATAGGAGTGGGGTGTGATCATTAGGGTTTACAATGATTGCCCCTTGAAAAGTCGGCAGTTTGGGGATTAATTACCATTTTCCTTGATCTTATTTTGTTGACAATTAATCTGGGCCGTTAATCTTGATTGCAACACATCTGGTCAGTTAATATTGATTACGCCAAATCTATATGGGCAATTAATGCTGATTGCCACGAATCTCCATGATATATTATGACAAGCTCGGATCTCCTGCCACGTGTTCAGTCTGTTTGATTACAATAAATCTGATTTGATCTGGGTAATTATGATGATTGCACTAAATCTGGTTGCTGGGATTTATTGATAAATCTTGATTGATTTCGTGCCACGTGTCCAACCATCATTATGCTGCGAGCCTGGGGAAACTGATCTTCTGCTACGTGTCCTAAATGCTAGCCACAGGGACGGGGTGTCTTGACAGAGCCGCATGAGGGTAGCTTCCTAGGATTTGAACCGCATGAAGGTGGCAGCCGTATAGGTGTGGCCTCCGAAATTTGAGCCGTATGAGGGTGGTTTCCCACTGAACCGCATAAGCTGGCCACGTGTCAAGGCTGCATGGGCGTGGCCTTTCAGCATTTGAGCCGCATGGAGGTGGTCCCCATGATCCGAGCCGCATGAGAGTAGCGGCCGCATTGGGGTGGCTTCTCAGGATTTGAGCCGCATGAAGATGGCCCCCATGATCCGAGCCGCATGAGAGTAGCAGCCGCATGTGGGTGGCCTCCACCTGAATCGCAAGCGGCTGGCCACGTGTCAAAGCCGTATGGAAGACTTTGGGATTTGATGGATCGTGCCAGCTATAGAGATTTTCTTCGTCTCCCTAGGAGCACGCCATTATGTCAGAGTCATCATTGCAGCTTTATGTCAGAGCTGTCAGTTCATCTTTATGTCAGAGCTGCCTTGTTGTGTCAGAGCATTAAATGAGGCCGCTGCTTAATG